>JASGXE010022188.1:0-10207 GCA_030068105.1 Sinentomon sp. SZTP_YWyxl
TTGTGATTTTTCTCTTTGGGTGATATCTGTTGGTCCCAAGCCAGATTTAATCAGATTTTAATTTTTGTTGCTCAGATTTTTATTTGGTTACATTTCGGGATGCCTGCCAACATTTGGTGGAGCCAATTTCGCAGACGTTTTGTTATCTCAAAAGGCAGAAACCAAACGGTTGGTTGACGACCAGTGCAAGCTGTGACAGGCGATAGGTGGTGAAAGTAAAAAGTTGGGTCAGGTGTGGTTAGCTTCAACTGAGAAACGAAAACAAGTTTTCAACAAGTTACGTCCTCGTAAGTGGTTCCAGCAAATGGCAGGTATTCCGAACTATGTTTTACCATTTATTTTGTGCTTGCCTGCATAAGCATTCGAACTCGGGAAGTGATGAATGATGATAAACATCATCTTGGAGCGAGCATCTATTCACGCTGGCTCAAATTTGCCAAGCAAAACTGCACGGAGTTTGTCATTACATTTGAAATGGATACGACGAAATGATGGAATTTCGCACGGAATGTTGACGTTTCACGAAGTCCTCCTGATCTTTCCAAACTCATTCACCCACACGCACTTTCGCACGGAATGTCGACATTTCATGACGTCCTCCTGATTTTCTCAAACTCAAATCGCCCACACGGTCCTCATTCCATTGTTGAAGATGCAGACTGGCAATGCTTCACGCTATGTTCTCCATTCCAACGTGCGGCGGAACTTCGATTTATATGCTGAATCATTGCTTTACGACCAGTTTTTCATTGTTGTGCAAATTCCGATTTCTCCGTGACTTGTAACAATCGCTTGTTGGTTTGAGTCTTTTTCCTGTAATTGGAAGGGCTTGGAACTATTTAGCTAGCAACACATGCATACGCGATCTTTAGGTACTTTTTTGGACCTTGCAGGCGAATAGCAAGAAGTAGGTTGACAACAAGGTTTCTGATTGTAAAGTTTTATCAAAACGTTTTCATTCCGGAAAACTTTTGCCGAGGTTGAGTTTGCTGCTTTGTAGTGAAGTAGGGCAGGGCCCGAATGTTCCTTTTTGAGTCGAATCTGTATCTCCCCGGCGTAAATTTGCGTACGCGGAATCCTTGCGGTGTTAAGTTCCTCCTCATTGCATTAAGGGGGGACTCCGGGCAAAATCTGGCAGATTTTGGTCAAAATTTTTCTTTTTTTTTTTTTATTGGCTTCCAATGAAGAAAACTCTGAGGTAAAAGATGCAAAAAACTAAATTCAATTATCTCGAATGGTTTTTTTGTAGCGTCGGTTTTTGCGATCGCGTGTCTGGACCTTTTTTGGCTATTTGTCGCCACCTCATGATAACTTCCCGCTTTTGTATTTTACAACAGTTTTTCGGACATCGGAATGATATTTCAGCCAATTTTCATGCAAGAAAGATGAAATTTGGGGTACTTACGTAAAAAACCATAAAAAATTGAGTGGTGGAGTCAGATTTTACAAAAAACTTATCGTTTTTGCCATATCAATTTTTTGCTTATTGACAACAAAATCTTTTCCGCTAGACCATTTTCACCCCATATTTGCATCCAACAGACAGACTTTAGAGAAAATCTGACTCCACCACTCAATTTTCCACCCAATTTTACTCCAGAGTGCAAATCTTGAACCCCCCACATGAGTCTATGTTCTTAGAGGGTTATCTGAAAGATCGCACTACATTTTGCCCTATTTCCACCCATAACTCAGAAACTACTGGAGATAAATTGCTCAAATTTTGCACACAAACTGCTTTTATGGTGGATAATAACTGTGCAAAATTTGATTCAGATCGGTCAACCCCGTCAAAAGTTGACCCGCTTGCCCGGAGTCCCCCCTTAAGCAAAGTTGAGTGTTGAAGTTGTGATTACTTTCTCCAAGCTCTCCCCACTCACAGTACACTCACTTCTCGATGGTTTTCTTTCCGTTTTTGAGTGAGAAAAATAGAGAAATGGAGAGAAAATCGCCGAAAAGTGTTAACTGTTAACCACAACTCTTCCAGTTTCCAAAAAAATCTGACCTATGCGAGTTCCTACTCTCCCCGCTCTCTTGTTACTCTTAAAAATCTCACCCACTCCAGTTTTTACTCTCGCTTTCTCTTCATTCGTGGAAACCTTTCATCACAGCCTAGCTAAAAACAAAAGATTTTGATATCCAAATCACATTCCTTGAATTGTTCTCTTTTATAATACAGGGTGTCCGCCAGTCTTTATAATCTCTCAAATGAACTTTGATTTTCTGGATAACCCATCCAGCATATACCATGGAAATCTTTCAGCAATTCTCTTCCATGTTTTCTGGAAAGATTCATTGCAGCAGCATGTTGTATGCTATTCAATAACCGTGGACTGTACCCGTAAACATCTTGACACAAGTGTGGGGACACGCAAGGTGATGCCGCATTATCCAACATCATTCTTGACATGGCACGGCATGCACGCCATCCTTTGCGGCATTATTCGACCTTTTGACGAGGTGGCCTTATGTGTCCGCAGTTTGAGAAAATGCTGAGTTTGTTATATGTTGTACCCCGATTGAGTAAGACCGGCCCTCTCCTTTTCTGTGTGTGATTTTTTTTTTTTTTTAGAATGGCACAGTTGCCTCCTGGAAGACTTGACCTCTCGACTCCCTTCCCCAGTTGGGTGCTCCACCCCTTGGAGCCCCACCATGGGGTTCCCACCGCCGGACACCAATGTCCAAAGGCGATCCCAGATTTTTATTTATGGGGGGACTCAGACCCTTCGGAGTTTATAAAATCGATGCATTCATTGCGAAGGGATATTGCATATAAAAGCTAAACAGACTCTAGGGGTTGTTTTTGGGGGGGCTCAAGCCCCCTGACCCCCCACTCTGATCGCCAATGTCTGTGGAACTGGACATCTAAATTGTATGACCTCACGTCAAGTATTTGCCCCCTTTCATCTTGGCAACAAATTTTTATTTTCACAACATTACCTGGGTTGCTTGCAGTCTGAGCTTACGATAGACAACGACGTTGAAAAATGCCATGCCGGAGGACAGTCCTCAAATATTTACATCACCCATCATGTTTTCGACTCCTGAAGTTTGTGTTTGCGAGGGTTGCAGTTTGTTTCGATTTTTATTTTGTTATTTTTCTGCTTTTGGCCAGTGGCACTTGGCGGGATTTGAAGTTGTCTGTCATGGCGGACACCCTGTCATTTCCTTTGTTATTTTGGTGCTTGGTTATGGCTTCAGATGTTTAGAGAGCTCTGCAAATCACGTTTGTAAAAATGATGCACCATGTTTGTAAAAATGATGCACCGTATTTCAGTTTGTAAAACTTCAAATTGTGTGAATCATGTTTTGTAACCTGATTGCATACGTGTTTACACATAGATGACCTTTTTCCACTCTGCTAGTCAGAGATGCATTATTCCGGTGGAAGGACAGCAGAAGGGCTTTTTCAAGGTCTGCAAGGTTTCATGACCCCCGAATCCCAAACCTCTTTACTGCTCTCATTTGGACCCCACTGGAGAGCTAGCTGACTTTAATTCAATGGTGCACTTGAACTATGCATGTTGTTCAATGGAATGCTTTTCATATTTGATTACAGTTGCGCAAATCCCTGTGAAGTCCTTGTTACGTTAGTTCTGCTGCAATTTGGAAATCTAATCTGTGTTTGACAATTTGCCAAAAACGCCCCACATGAGATACCCTTTGACACTCGTAGATCCCCGTAAAATCCTTATGACACAATTCCCGGGTGTGACTAAAATGCTGAACCTGCTTGTCCTGCTGTTATTGGTCAAATGGGCTAGGTTATTGTCAGAGAAGGCTATCCTAACATTGGCTGGTTATCCTAGCAATCAAATTGTCTGGCTTTCTTCAACGGCCAATCAAATTGTCTGGTTTTTCTTCAGCGACCAGTCAAAATGTCTGGTTTTTCTTCATTTTCTTCGACGGCCAATCAAATTGTCTGGTTTTTCTTCAGTGGCCAATCAGAATGTCTTATTGGCTTGGTTATCTGTTCCAACAGCAAATAATGCATTCAAAGTTGCCGCACGCAGGTCTCTTCACGTCTTGTAATGACGGCTTGCAATCTGCATGCATTATGCAGCAATTCGTAAATGTGATTCAGTTGGTTCAGAATTGTTTTTCGTTTTTTCGACAGCCCGTATCAGACGATGCAGCCCATTTTCGAAGTCAAGATTTTCCCCAGAAACGTTCCTCTGGAGTAGCAATCCCCCGGACCGTAAACTCCGCTGTACGCGAATAATATTCAGACGCTGTACGTCCTATTTCTTTGAAATCGTCCAATATAATGCACATTGTGCCAACTCTATTTATGCAGGAAAAACCGCTCGCTTGGTTCTCTCACCAAAGCAAGTAGAGTAAGGTGCAGTCAATCAATGCAGTCATTGTTTTTCCGGTGTAAATAAGCAGTTATGCTAGACACTTTCAGACGAAATAGCTGTAGGAATCTTGGAGTGTCCATGCTCACCCAGTTAGAGCAATCCCTCGCAACTTGAAACTTTCCATCCTAAGTTTAACTGCAAGTGATATTTGGTTTAAACTGATTTTGACCCCAGGCTCTGCAATGAGACTCTCGCAGAACTGAACATGATTGCCACCCTCTTGGTGACACGCACCTCCCAGACTGTATTTGTGAATTGAATGCGTTTATTTGACACTTTGTTTTTTTTATTGTATTTAATTTTGCCGTGAATGCTGAGTTTTTTTTTTTTTTTTTTTTTTTTTTTTTTAATTTTTTCTGTTTATTTCTTAAATAGAGTTTTAGGTGCAGAAATTCGATTTGATTTACATACCAGAACATCATAATTAATTAATTGTGGCATTCGGTCGGTATAGTTTTGTGGCATTCGGTTGGCAAATTTTCCATAGCAATTTCAAAAAAAAAAAAAAAAGAACGACTCACCAAATTATTGTAATGATCCAGAAGTAATGAATAGATGATCCAATCCAGATCAATGTCAAAAATTGGTGTAAACCAGACTCAGAATAATGAGCTCGATCGAAATTGCAAATCCACAAGGACAGAACACCACAGTCATCACAATATTCAATATAATTATAATCGCGATGCCCGAAGGCACCGTCCCTAAACAGAAGGGGAAAGAAAAGAGATTAAGGATTAACTTGAAATGTCTGAATGAACTATTTTAATGAAATGTGTTTCTGGATGTCACCAAAGAAGTGGCAAATCCTTAACAATTCATTAGGTACCTATCAATATCATTTGTATATGTGACTTTCAAGGGGATTCAAAATTTCTTCTATTTCCTACCCTAATACCTACTCTTTCCTGGGCATATCGACCTGAACAAGAAAGTTGGTATTTTTTCGCTGTGTAAAACCCCATCGACACAGGAAAACAAGACCACAAAAAGTGGCAAAAGCAGGTTAACTGCTTGAAGCCAACAACCAAACAAACCGGTGGGGAAAACATTACTGAGAGCGAAATAAGAAAGCTCATGAAATGCAATGCAGCTTTGGGGAGTGTCCTAAAATTTGAGAATGTGTGCACAACTAGGTATCACTCTGCTTGAATATCAGAGATCATGTACATACTTCATCTCGGACCTTGTTGAGCTTGCATATCAAGATGATGCCGACATAAATAAATCACCATCATAAAATAAAAAAAAATAAAATAAAAATGCTTAGCAACGACATAAACCATGAGGTGATCAATTCCGGACCAACGCCAATCAGAGATAGCGATCGCGAAGCAAAATTCTGCCATTGAAGTACCTAAATGGGAAAGACCTAGGCCACCACCCCGGATCAGCGCCAATCTAGAGTTGATCACTCCACTGAAAGCTGATAACTCTTTAAGTGTAAAAACTGACTCTGGCAAGCAGGTGCATATCAAACTACAGGGATGTAACATGATGGACAAAGTGGATGAGTGTAAAACAAATACCAAATACCTCTAGGCCAACCTAAAAATAATAACTATTCAACAGTACGGTACAAAATGTCACAGATTTGGTCAACAGAAAGCAGACCCAGGTGCAACAAGACACGGCTGTTAAAACTGTGAATGGTGTGACAAAGTTTCAGTTCCAATGGGAGAGAGTTCCATATTTTAATGCCCCAGTAAGTATGGTTGAGTTTACCTTTGACAGTGTTAACCACAGGAACAATGTAGCTGTGCGCAAAAGAGCTGCGGGTGCTCTTAGAAACCAGCCGGGACCTCTTACGAGCTTCTTCAACACATATAATCCCATTAAAATCTTTGAATATCAACAGTGCAGCACGGCAGGCTATGGAATGGAAGATGGATTTTATATGAAGACTGGTAAAAATTGGGGCTGAGCTGGACTTCTGAGGTGCAAAGGCCATCACTCTCAATAGACTTTTTTGCTTCCGATACAGTGGTAATATTCTAGTTTTATTGGTAGAAGACCAGGCCTCCATACCATAGATCAACTTGCTGTGGACCAAGGAAAAATACAAAGTTCTCAATAATGCACGTGGTACCATATAACGAATCTTGGAAAATATGTATATACAGGGTGGTCCTAAATTCCTGGGAACAATCGATTGGACGTGTTCCTCATGCCCACAGGAATCAAATTTGTACAGTGACAAAATTCGCTACGACCCCCCATTTCGGAGATATGCCCCCTCAAAGTTCCCAAATTGAGACTTCTTGGGTGCCTGTGGGGGTTGATTTATTTGTTGAAGAACACTCATTCTTTGCAGGTGTGCTCCACAACACAAACTGAAGAGAAAACATTCTGTGAAAAAAATGAGCTCCCACCCCCCATTTCGGAGATATTGCCACACCCAAAAATACCGAGGGGAGCCCATTTCGGGTGCCTTTGTTGGGGGTTGATTATTGCGTCTGCGTCCCTCAGTGCTTATTATTGGAGAGCGTGCTCCCCAAGATAAACTCCAAGAAAGAGAATGCTCCCCAAGAAAGAGAAAAGATTGAGTGAAAAAATCGCCCATGACCCCTGGTTTTGGAGATATGGCCCCAAAAAGGTTTCAAAAATTCGCAATTTGGAAACTGAATTGGGGAATTTTGGAGAGCCATATCTCGAAATGGGGGTTCGGTAGGAATTTTTCACTGAATGTTTTTTCTTCACTTTATCTTGGGGAACATGCTCTCCAAAAATCAGTACTGAGCGATGCATAAATCACCCCCAACACAAGCACCCATAACGGGACTCCCCTTAAGATTTTTTGGGTGGCCATATCTCCGAAATGGGGGGTGATAGCGCATTTTGTCCCTGAATGTTTTCTCTTCAGTTTGTTTTGGGGAGCGCGTTTATAAAAAATGAGAGCTCTTCAACAAATAAATCAACCCCCACAGGCACCCAAAAAGTGCTCAATTTGGGAACTTTGAGGGGGTGTATCTCCGAAATGGGGGGTCGTAGCGAATTTTGTCTCTGAATAAGTTTGATTCCTACGGACATGAGGAACACGTTCTATCGGTTGTTCCCAGGAATTCAGGACCACCCTGTATAATAATTCACATGAGACATGAGGTAACTTATATGGCTATCCCAATTTAAATCACTGTCAAAATGAACACCCAACAACTTTATGGTGGTGGAGGGACACCACAATGTATGACCTAGAAATTTAATGGTCATCACGTCTGGCATTGGTTTCACCAAGCCTCTGCCAAAAACACAGTAGTTGGTCTTATCAATGTTCAAATACAATTTATTGCTGGCCAACCAAATGGCAACCAACGTAAGGTCGGAAGCAAGATTCCTGCTGGCCATCTCTGGAGCTGAGTGTGTAGAAATTAGTGTGATATCATCAGCATAAAGGATCAGCCTGGAATGCAGTTCAAGCTGAAATATGTCATTTATAAAAAGCACAAAAAGGAGAGGGCCTAAAACAGATCCTTGGGGTACACCTTGGGTTATGCCAGACGGAATAGATGAGGCACCCATCACTGAGACAAATTGCATTCTTCCACACAGATAACTGCTAAGGAGCTTCAACCCATTACCCAAAACCCATATCCTGCTAACTTATCGAGCAAAATTTTGTGATCTACTGTGTCAAAAGCCTTGGATAAATCAAGGGAAACCATAGCAGAAGTTTCACCACTATCAGCATTTTTCAGCAAATGGCTCGCTATATCAAAAAGTGCTAAGGAGGGAGATTTCCCAGATGCAAAACCATATTGATTTTGATGCAGGATTTTATTTTTCGCAACAAAGCTTGCAATTTGAGTATGAAGAAGTTTTTCTACCACCTTATTGAGAGTAGGTAGAACAGCAATTGGCCGGTAATTGCATGGATCGGTTCGTATTCCTTTCTTGAAAATAGGCACGATTTTAGCAAGTTTAAAGGCATCAGGATAAATACCTGAGAGAAATATCTGGTTTACTAAATGTGTTAATGGTTTTACCAAATACAAAGAAACAGATTTAACCATATGTATAGAAACGTTATCATGACCACCATATCGGATGTTAGTTAGGTTCCTTGGTGCTTAATCAAAAAACATTTATGAATGATCCTCTAGAGGAGCTTACTCAATCCTCTTGAGGAGCTTACTCAACTTCTGATCAAGATGGTATAAATAAAATGGATGCCTAATTGCCTAGGCCTACCTACTTTGCACTGCTGGTGTGAAACCAAATATCGAAGCACAAACAATTGGTCAATCTACATACCTACCGGTATACCTACCCACTTGGGAGGCCTGTCAAATTCAACCTGTGGTTCGATATGTGTTTGCAATCGTTGGCTTCAAATGAAGAGGTTCGTGAATGTTATTATCAATACCCAACCCACCTAACTTGCATGTTGGTTTCGTAAATTTCCATGTACCTAGCTACTAAATTGTTCTTCCTGTACTTTAATGGTTTTTTGCTTTTGCTGGCTTGCCAAAGGAGAATTAAACAGATAGATATATAGAATTATCGAGCGGGAACATGATTGTCAGGATGGCCGAGTTTGCCAAACTAGTCCTGTTATTCCTGTTTTATCCTGTTATTCCTGTTATAGAAGAAGAAGAAGAAAGAAGAGGGGAAGACTCATCGCCAGGCTGATGGGCCTATAGCTAAACCATTCATTTGAAAGACGTTTATTTCTGCGTCACACAGACATGTCTGTCAGAATGTAATCATTGTCTCCCCTCTTTCCTCCGTTCCTCCATCATCACTTTATTTGGTAAAATTTGCATGTCTTACATTTAATACAAACAATCAAGACAAAACTTGCATGACAAAACTTGAAAACTGGAAGCAACCAACCAAGAAGCATGACAACAGGAACGAACAAACGGAAGCCGACTGAAGCTCACAAGGAGAGAAAAAAATAGGCCAAGGCCTGACCATGCCCTTTGAATTACTGGGAGTGGACAGGTTGAGACTCATCGTGTAAAATACATGTCGTTGTTATATCCTGTTATCATTCTAACATGTTTAAAAAATTAAATGGCAACAGGCAACAAAAAATTAAATGGCAACAGGCAACAAACAAGGGCCAACGATGATCTCTGAACCTCGTCAGAGTTTGCCTCATCCTCCTCTTCCCTCTCTGGCGGTGGTCCCTGAAAACCGGACAGCCGGAGAGGACTGCCGGTCAGCCATTCCGGACCGCCGGACCGACCCGGACAGGTTAGGTTAGATTAGGTTAGGAATTTAGGATAGACTATCCTATCCTCATCTAACCTAACCTAACCCGTCCGGGTCAGTCCGGCGGTCCTGCCCGGCTGTCCGGTTTTCAGGGACCACCCTCTCCGACTCATCTGTGGAGGTGGAGGTCCCTTTTTCTCAAACACATTGTATAAGAAACCTTGAAATGTCTGAAGCTTTGAAATCATCGTCCAAATTCTGCCGTTGATCCAATTCATACTGACAGCAAATCAGCCACATCTCTCTCAAAACCAATGTCAACGACTGATCAATCACAACTTCTGCTCTCTCTTTGTCGTCGTTTGCAAAGCAAGCTTCTATCACAAGAGCAAATGTGAGTAAGAATTAACCCCTTAAATTCCCAGGCCGTATATATACGCCCAAAAAATCCATGCACAAAATTCCCTGGGCGTATATATACGCCCAGCACTTTTCTTGGCATGCACTCAATTCTTTGGGCGTATATATACGCCCAAATCCGTGTCCGCTGTGTTTTTGATGCAAAATTGATGTCAAGACAAGACGTAAGGTATGATGCCTTCTTTTCGGCAAAAACCCACAACCCAAATTTACTCTCGAATAAAAAGACAAAAAACACCATTGAAAAAAGAAAAAACATATTTCACTCA
>JASGXE010022191.1:0-17427 GCA_030068105.1 Sinentomon sp. SZTP_YWyxl
AAATTTTGCACAGCACTTGTCCTTAAGCCTCCAGACTGAGTGCAAAATTTCATCCAAATCGGATAACAAAATAAAAAAAAACACCGAAGACAGGTGTCCCCCCCCCTTAACTGTTGAACCGTCCTACATGGAATGAATCTGGCCCAACCATCGTGGCCCCATCTTCAGCGCCGATTTGACAGGACTGGTCAGAAGTTGAGTTGTGATTGCTGACGATCCTCATCAATTGTAATAGCACAAGGAGGGGGTTCACTTGGGGTGACTGCGCTCTTGGAATACAATGAGGACTTGACCGGCAACCATCACAATAACCTATTATTCAACTTCTGACAAGTCAGTCGGCTATGAAGACGGGAGTGTGATGGTCGCTCTCATTGTAAGTCAATTCAATCCAAGTGGAAATTGAAATCATCTAATTCTCCTGGTTAGAGTGATCTCAAGTTGGACAACCCCCCTTGCAAGTGTCCGCCCTTCTAAAGATCTCCAGACAAGTGAACTGATACAGTTTGCACAAAGTACCGACGACAATGACCAAATTTGTAGGTAGGTAGGTACCTAATGCCTGACCTGAACTGTACTGTTTGGATTAAGGCAGAGAATTCTGTTGTCCTTGCCACAACTTAGCAGAAAATCTGGATCCTGCTTCGACCAAGAAAGGGCAAGAATTCCCCTGGAAACAAATTATAAAATGAAGGTGTCACATTAACAGCACCTATATTGATCACACCAGGCAATAAGTCACGCAGAGCTCTGCCCGTTCCAATATTGATCAACAGGACTGCAACAATGGTGGAAAAAACAAGATTCCAATCTCAGGTCTTTCGTATTCGCATCAGGGAGTCAACTGAGGCAGCATGAGGCATATCTACTCACAACATCCTCTTAGTTGAATTTCACAATGTCAACCAACCACCAGTGGTTTTTGGCCTTTCCCTAATTTTTCAAATTTCTCTCTAGTACCTAGTTCAGCTCACTCCATTAACTGCAAATTGTAGGTCAAACCATCAAAGAACTTTTGTTTCCTTGTTGGTTTCCTGTTGGAGAGATACTGCAACAGGTGCAGGCCATGACCGAGAAAAAGGTGAGAAATGAATTATCATTACAATCAAGAAGAATATGAATAAATGAAGAACAGAAAAAAGAAGAACATGAAAAAGAAAAATATGAAAAGTGCTCATGTCAAATTTTATTGTTTCGAGATACCTGACCTTAACCTGTTTAGTGCTTGGGGATTTTCATTCTACTCAAATTTGGATTTGAATGACTGCGAATTCGTTTGGGCCTTTTTCTGCAATTTTGAAACTGTTTGGCATCAAGGTTTCAGTGGACCATTGCACAAAAAACTGACTACCTATCCCCTCTCAAACCCGCAAAAGAACTGACTTGTGCCCATTTCTCAAAGGAACATCGATTGTGACAGATCCAGTGATGAGAAGTGAAGTTTGGTTTCAGAGATGCATCCAGAGGGGAGAGCCCAACAATAGGCAAGCCCTCTTCAATGAAGTGAGAAGATGAGATGAAAATAAACACACACACACACACACACACCCTGCATCCTGGCATCTATTAAAGAATGGTCTTGAGAAATTTCCCTCCTGGCAGGGCGCGATTTGTAGGGGGGGTACGGGGGGTATTACCCCCCCAGTAGAAAAATTGTACCCACCCAGTTAAGACAGAAAAAATACCCGGGCGGGTACAAATTTACCCCCCAGTCAGTACAAATGCTGCCATTTTACCCAGGGCACCGATGCTGCACGCTGTATTCTGTTTTATGGCCTCGGACAAAAAATCCAACCATGCCAATTTTTCTGGTAGGTCGTGGTGCGTAATCTTACGCGCTGATGCTGTGCGTTTGCACTGTGCAGCTCAACATAACAAGAGATCATTTCACCCTGCGCCTCCTGTGGCGAGGGTCTCCGTTCGCAGCTGCCACCAGCATCCTTTCACCTCCCTTCACCACACACAGAGACCACACACTCTGGGTAATCCCAAGGTTATAGAAGTGGTTGGTTTGAATGGTTTGATTGAACTTAACTTGGCGGCCCTGCTGGACTCAACTTTTGGTGTCAGGCCATGCATGCTCTGCTGGAACTCAACAGTCGGAGGAAGTTTCAGTGTGCATTGTGGACGTGGCGTGTGTTCCATTTCTCGCCGCCAACGCTCGTCTGTTCGTCGTTCTTTCCAGTCTTTGATGATTTTTTACCTTGGTTGGTTTGTGTTTTAAAACATATTCCAGTTGATAACACCCAATGGATGGAACGTAGAACAGAAATGTTGACATGGACATCCATGCCATGGACATCGAGTGTATTTAGAGTTCTTCACTGAAAGTGCGTTCATTTTCAGAATGGTCCGCGCCAAAAATCGCAGCAAAACGAAAGTGGGAGCGGGGGCACGACAGTGGTGTCCAAATAGTCCGATATTCCTTTCCTGAATATCTGAGAATTTTCATTTAAGCGCGATTTGAGAACCCAAATTCTCGATGGATTTGTGGCTCAGTGGTAGAGCAACTAGTCTTGGGAACCGAAGATCGTGGGTTCGAATCTCAGCGTCTAAAAAGTTTTTCTCTTATGTTCGGCGCATGTTTGCTTGGACAAAACATATCACAGTTGGAAAAGCAACCCAAACATGATTTTGAAATTTTCCAGACATGAATTCGTCTGCCTGTTTTCCAGTTGTCGGCCACAACAGCAGTAGTGGCCTCAAGCCATTGCAGGCAGGTCCAATTGCAAAGGGAAGGCCAGCGAAATTTTCTTTTCGGGACAGCGCTGCACCACATTTTAAAAGCAGGAGCCGAACGGAGTCTGTTCAACAGTCTGTTGAACAAACGACGAGACAGATCAACAAAAATCGTGAAAATCTCAGAGAAAGGAATTCAAACGATTGAGGGATGAGATGAAAGCCGACGAGATTCGAAAATTCATGCCCCGCCAAATCTCCGAATTCCGATTTTTGCACAAATTTGCACATCCCTGCCTGTAAAAAGGGTGTGGACCATTCTGAAAATGAACAGACTTTAGTGTATTCATTTTCAGAATGGTCCGCGCCCTTATTTCAGACAGGGATGTGCAAATTTGTGCAAAAATCGCTGTTCGGCGATTTTGTGCTGGGGGCATCAATTTTCGAAATTATCAGTTTTCGCCTCTCAATCTTTTGATAATTGTTCAGCTTTTCTGAGATTTTACAATTTTCTGTGACCACGATCTGTCTGGTCTGATACTGATCGTTCTGCTCCTGCTTTTGGAATGTGCACTTCTGGTGCAGCGCTGATCCGAAACGTCGCTGGCTCCACCTTTTCAATTATTGGCCACATCTGCTGTTCTTGCCAACAACTGGAAAACAGGCACACGTGTTCATGTCTGGAGAATTTCAAAATCATGTTTTGGTTGTTTTTCCATCTGATATGGTTTTGTCCAAGCAAACATGCCAAACGAAAATTAAAAAAAAATTGCCGATGGCTTGAATCGAACCCACGATCTTCTGATCTCAATACCAGTGAGCGACACCGACTAGCATTTTCGGGAAGTTCTTCATTCGCGCTTGAATGAAAAAGCTCGGATATTCAGGCAAAGAATGGAGACACCACTGTCATGCCCGCTCCCACCTTCGTTTTGCGGCGATTTTTGGCACGGACCATTCTGAAAACGAACGCACTATTTTAGTGAAGGTGAGATTTTTGCAACAGAAAAATGACCATTTTTTTAAAAAATTGAGCACCATTTGAGGCTCCATATTTTCAAAATTTCTTCCCCTTCACGGAGGGGGACACCCCTTCCCCGAACCCCTCCCCCGGCGTTGCTCTTCGCGCAACGCATCGTGTAACACCCAACTAATTTCTTCGAAAAAAAAAATACCCCCCCCCCCCCCCAGTTAATTTTTGACAAATCGCACACTGCCTCCTGGCAAATCGAAAAATTTTTCACTTAGGCCTACACGATTTCTGTTTTTTTTTTCATCTGCTTGAAATCATCAGTTACCACATTATAATTTGGAGAATGTTTAAGACAATTTTGCAATGGAGACACTGTGCCAATTTTTTTTTTTGCAATGGAGCACCACTTTCCTTTGCATGCTTGCCTTGTGCATGCTAGTTTGGTTAACATAATAATCAAAAAATCTATTTTGTTTGGATGACTGACTCAGTGGCTCAAATCAATTACGAAAAAATCGTTTGAAATCAAACAACCAATCTCCAATTGCAATCAAACAACGTTAAAAGCACAACTAATGGCATTAAATTAATGTTGTTATTCACTTTCAACATATCTCTGCCACGGCTTTCATTTACATAATGCCGTTGCAAGTTTCGATCTTCCTTGCCATCATCAGGGAGAAAGGAGGCACATCCTCAATTAAAAGGCACATTCTCAATTAAAACTCAACTAGGTAAATATATGTACCTAATTAAAACTGCAATTAAATCTGCAACTAAAAAAATGGCGCCATCAGCCAAAAAAGGGAACAAATTGTGTGCTAATTTGGTGCAAAGTGCATTAAAAATCTACACGGGATCTCCAGAAATCTGGCGCTAAATTTGCATCATCATCATCATCCTTGGCCATATCACCATAACTCAAAAAACCACTTGACCTAGCAAGCTCAAATTTTGCATGGAAGTGCTACATGATTGAAATGACCCCAATTGTGCACCAAATTTGCATAAAATAATCTGTCAAGGAGATTGGAACTTTTGAACCCACCCCCCACCCAAATCGGGAGAGGTCTCAGGATAAATCAGGAGGTAAAAGATCCAAAATGCTAGGAAAATGTTGCGGTACTTTGTTGGATTGCATATGGAAAGACCAGACTACAAAAGAAAACAAACTGTTCGCGTGTCTCTCAACTTACTTCTTGTGATAGTCAAACGATCGAAGTGGTGCTGTAGCAAACCTCAGGTCCCACAGCTGAATAAGTGGAGAATTATCATCCTCAGAAGCAAGGCACAATTGTGTTGGAACATTAGGATTCCATGCCATGGTCTTGCATCTCATCTGGAAAGAAATGATTTAAAATGTTCAGGTTTCTTTGCCCAAACTGGGTGGAAACATTTTTACTGTTTTCAGTATCGAGGGGCAACCTGTGAAGTGACGTGGACCATGCCAATGGACATGATGTGGAGTGGCCAAACAGATCCAAAAATTCAAAATCCCACTGGAAACACTTGATGCATTTTGCAATGGCATCATGATATGACAACGAGGTAACAAAGAGAGAAAATTACTTGTTGCCATGCTTTTGCAAGTTTTGTGAATTGACGGGACGATCTTTAAATGCAGATTCATGCATGATTGGTGATGGACTGTGGGGGAGGCTGTGCGAAAAAATAATAATTGCTTTTTCTTTTTCAAAACTTTGCTGTTCATAGATGGTCTCTTCCTCTGTTCTGTCGTAAAAAACACCCCTGTACCTACCTACTCGCACCAGAACAATGAAAAAAAGTTTGTTCAAAATGACGGTGACAAATTTTGCGAATGTAGGTTACTTTTATTGTTTCTATTTCTTCTTTTCTTCCCATTTTGCCCATTTTCTGGGCCAAACTTCGGATGTTCCCAGGTGAATTCTGGAAACTTACAAGCCTCCTGGCATGAGCCATACCCCAACAGATCCCAATAAGTTTTGAGTAGTTGGGCACAAAATTGCATCGACTGGGCAACATTTAAAAGGGCTAAAATTCCTTTTTTGCTACCATGGAAACAAGTGTGCACATTTCAGAGGAGGGTGGAATCTCTTTGTTCTCGAAGTGCCCAGAGACAATCGAAGAAAGGTGCACAGAGTGCAGTGTAGCATTCAAATGCAAAATTGCTTTGCCCGGAAAGCCTGCCAGGATGGAGATATAAATTTTACTGACCTATCAGCATGTCACCGCCCACCGGTCAATTCACTGCTGGGAGGACCCCATAATCTTTGTGTCAAAGGAGTTGAAGAAGGCAGATAAGTTAGGAAAGTAGGGCTTATAGTGTGACGAACCATATTGTCACTGACCACATTTTAGCCAAGGTACTTTCCTAACTTATCTGCCTCATCAAAGTCACTGACTTGGATGAGGCAGATAAGTCAGGAAAGTAGGCCTCACAGCGTGACTTACCTTGTTGTCGCTGACTTTGATAATTGGTTCATTTTTCCTCAAATCCAAAACAACGCACCTTGATGAAAATGTTGATGCCAGAATATGTTGAACTGAAACCAGGTAAAAGATGGATGATCATGATGGATTAGTAGGCCTATGTGGGCAGTCTTGCACATATGCATCACTGGTTCAACAACAAAGAGGGTTATGATAAAACCCACATAATTTTACAAAGAGAAGCAGTTCATGTGTTGTCCGGTTCAACAGCAGTCTGTTGAAATGCCATTGAAAATAACATAAAAATTGCTACTGTACCTATCACAATTTTCCGGGCAACATATTTTATGGTGCCCTATAATCATTTAATTTTTTACTGATGAGAACGATGGAAAAGGTGCCAAAATGTGCCCAGAAGAAGTTCAGCATCTTTCCCATTGTTCTAGTTATGCTCAGTGCCTTGCGCAGATTGAAGCAAATAAATGATTGGTGGTCAGAATGAGAGGACACAAGAGGATGAAATTATTTGATTCACAAAGTGATTTTTGTGTAGGTACTGGATGCTTGTGTCATGTCAAGAGCTGAGTGCCAGCCTGTGATGTATAAATTGACATGACACCACCATGCAGCAGTGCAGAAAGTCTAACAGAATTTATTGGGCCAAATAATCCTGGTGAAATTAACATCTTGGCACCTACCTACTTGCACTTATTGCACTGTGCTTCTATTTGGAAAATCCGAGATCTCGGCAACTCGCCACGATCACAATTATTGCATGTTCCCGGTGTTCACCTAAAGAAGAAAGCTCCGTGAAGTGGAGACAAACAGTCTGATTCCTCCTATTTTCTTTCAAGTAACGAATTGCGCTGTTAGTCAATTTCACGAGTCCCCACCTGCACCCACAAAGTCAATTTTAGTTAACAATTACCAGGTCAATGCATTTGTCAATGCAGTTAATTTTATGAGGCATCACTTCCTGATATTCCAATTCGTGCTTACGAAAGAGCCTTTTGACAAATGCGCTTTTCCTGCACCCATTCATGCTGCCAACACGGGATCTGTATGTACCAACACCAGCATTGTGTTGTCTTTGTGGAGACATGAGTGCATCTCTTGTGTGCTGCATCTCAATTTGGATTTATTTTGAAAGACTTAATTCAATTGCAGATTTTTTACCATTCTGAATTTTGTTTAGAATTTCAGGAGTGAAAATTGCCATGCTAGCCTTCGGATTTCATTTCTTTTCGTTATGAGACTTGCAGACAGACCAAAGAGCAAGCTGTTGCAAAGCAAAGAGATGTCTTTATCTTCTTTCGTGCATGACCAGGTTCACAGTCATGCAACAATAAAGCATGCAGAGGAAGGTGGCAGTTTTGGCTCCAGCTCTTTTCTTTTCTGGTAACAATTTGGAATTCCTGATCACACATGGAGAGGACCATTCCATCTCATTTAACATGACCTTAACCCTAACCTTTCTACATTTTCTACTCTTTCTACCTTAACCCTAACCTTTTTTATTTTTACCTACTTTAACCTGTTGCTCTTTGGTTGTTTTATCCACCTTAAGCAAACCTAACCATTCTCTTTAACCTGCCATTCCCTCCATAACCCAACCAATTATTTCAGAATGCGATCAATTGGTAACATTATAATAACTCATCCAATCCACATTTTTCAGAAGTTTTGGTATTTTTCTTGTTCGGAGATGCCTAAAGCAAGGGGATCCAGAGTTTGACAAGCTGAGCTATTTAAGACCAATATTGTTTGCTTTATTTAGGCATTTCGAGAGCATTTCTGAAATTTTAGCTCGATGAGAACAATTTTGTCCCGAAAATAAGTCAGTTTGACACAAGCGCGACATAAAATGTTAAGTCGACAAGTTTTGGACTTCTTGAGAGCAAAGCTCATTGTAAAATCCCAGAAAGATAATTGTGGCCAAAATGGAGGGATGACTAAACAAAGACAGAAACAACCTACTTAGAAACGATGTACACTTCAAGTCTGCCTGCCTGTGGAAGCATAGCATCAGTAAGTTCCTATGCTTATTGCTTACCCTGTTTATTCCAAGCAACAGACGTTACATCATCAGGAGGTTGTGACTTTGTGCCAGGTGTCATCGGTGCTGCAAGAGAATTCAAATCCCATATGTAGACCTCTGAGTCTGATGCACCAGTGGCCAACAAATTTGTCTGAAATGCAATGAAAAAGATAAAAATTCAACAGTAAAAAGATAGCATGTCCTATCCTAATTAAATACTGGCAATAAAAAAGCTTTCTCCTCCAAATGGACAATGGACAGTGTCAATGAGGAACAATCTCAAATCTGGGGCACAAACCTTTATTCAAATCTCAGGACCCTAAACACGAACAACTCAAAACATTTTTGTTTAAAAAATCAAATGGATGTTGACATGTTACAAGGTTACATGTTTCGCATCGTACCTCTGAGAAATAATTCTATGGAGAAGCCCAGGTTTGCTGCGGCATAACATGCATCCACCAAATATTCAAGCCTGTTTTACAAACTTCAGCAGCAGGCGGATTGGACGAAGTACCCAGAGCCAGTCCACCCTCCGAGTGCACAAACCGCCAAACCGGTTGAGGCAATCTGAACAATGCCTGGATATTTGATGGAAGAACACGATGCTTTTTTCTCTGCATTGCTTTTATCATAACGTCACCCTGCATAAGTGTTTGCCAACGTCATTCAAAGATGATGAAACGTACCACCACTGATGGGTGCATTAGCCAATGTCATGTTTCCATGTCACCGAAACACCGCCATAGGGTCAGACGTTTCTGTTATTTGGTTGGTGTGGTTGACAACATCATGCCAATGTTTTAGATTCAAAACATGCTTTAAACTCCACCAAACTGTTTCAAACCATTTGTTTAGGCCAAAAACATCGCCGTTAAAATGTCGACTTTAAAGATTTTAAACTTCACTCCACAGTAATTGAAAAAAGAATCTCATGTTATTTTTGGGCTTCACTGCCAAATATTTAGACAGTATGATGAATGCAGACATTTGATCGCACTTCCCAATAATTCTGGTATAAAGACTAAAAGTTTTGAAATGACTTGTGAGGGCACTTTTCACGGATTTCAAAGCAATGATTCATTCAAATGGTGCTCGTGGCTGCTGTTTTCATGGTGTGTGATCTGCATTTTTTTGTTGGCTGACTTATTTGAAAAAAAGAAAATTAGTCTCTGAAAGAGCATTATATTTCAAAACATGTACACTTCTTGAACAAAGGCCCGTGGATGCTGGGGTTGACTGTTAAACAAACAGGAAGAAATTGAGATTTTGAGAAATTGAGAACTTGCACTTTTTCAGAAAAGATATTTCTTGCCAACCAAGGGTTATCAACAAAAAATTTACGAAAGCCGTCGAAAGCCAGTCATACAATGGAGTAAAACTAATTTCCAGATGGCCTTCAAAAATACGGTAACTCCAGATAAATGCACTGCATAACTTGGAACAATGCAGCGCTCGGAATGGTCATGCATGTGGAACACAAACACAATGCATGCCTGCCTAAAGTGTTGGTGCTGAAGCGGCAATGGTCATGGGCCTGTGCAACATGTGATTCCAGCAAAATTAGCCCGCTGATCTAAACTGGTGATATAAGTAAAAGAATTGAGAATTTATCGATTCACGGGCTAATATGTTCACCTGAAATGAGTTTATATCCAGTGATCGCACTGGTCCAGTGTGCTTTGAAAGCTCGTGCAGCTGGGAATCCAATGAGCCAGCGATTAGCTTCTTGGCATCATACACCAACAGGATACCCTGATCGGTACCTCCAGCCAGAATTCCACTTGGAGACCAAACTAACTTGTAAAATCTGGAATAAATTTAGACCAAACCGGCCTGTAAAATCTTGATTGCTAAACAAAAAAACACCAGACAACACATTTGGCCACCAACATGTGAACCAAAGCTGATGATGTGCAAGTTGGAAACCAGCAGAATAAAAACTAATCAATGTGTATGGTCCTCAGACCTCAGGAATTGAGATACCTACCTGGGCAGGCCTATTTTTCCCTAGCATGATTTTTCCCATGGGAAACCCCATGAAAACCACGAAGCAGCACAGAGCACAGCCTCCAACCAAATCACATCAAGTGTTGTTGAGTCAAAATTTGTTGAGTTTGACTGAGGTCTTCAAAATTCGATGAAATTGGATGTTGCCTGCAATGTGCTCTGGTTAGTTTGGGTCATTGCTGTTGATATTATTGTTGTTTCAAAAAACTGATTGTTTCTGTTTCTGAATGTTGATATGTAAATTTCTTGTATGTGTCTCTTTGGAAAATATAAAAGTCAGCGAAAAAGGCAGGCAGCTTACCACCGAATGCTAAAATAAAAGAAAATGAAATAACCTGTGCCAGTGGCCGTTCTAGACTTAACATCACAAGCGAGGCTTTATATAGGGAGTAGAATCTGGGTGCAGCACAGCAGGGGTCTGGGGCGAAGCTCCAGCGGGGTTCCAAGGGGCAGGCCCCTGGCGGGGGAGAGCCCCCCAGAAGCTGAGGAAATTTTGTAATTTTCGAATTTATTTTGGGGTAAAAATTCGTGTTCCAGAAGCCTTGGCATTGGAATTGCATTGCATTGTAATTCCATGCATTTTCGGCACTTTCACTGTTTCTGCCTATTTCAGTCGCACACCAATTCAATGCGGACTCGGCCACTCGAAATTAGCAACTTTACTCGCAACAATGCAGTCAACCAACGCTCAATGGAATGGCAATGCACGGTCCACGGACGCAGGGATGCACCGAAATAGTTTGGCGAGGAGTTCCGAGTGGGCGAGTGCCAAATCCTTGCTTCAAGTAAAAAGGGGAAGAGTCAAAAGTCAACGGCCTCCAATAATTCCTCACACACATTCATGCATGCAAGTGCAACTGTGAAACGGAGTGATTCCTCGGTTGGTGACACTGACAAACAGGTTGAGGATGGGGAGACACAAAGGAAAACACAGATGCGGGATGATGATTTTTTATGCAACCAATCTGTCCACTCCACCCGAAGTTGAGATCCTACCGCGGTTGATCTTTCATTTCGTTTTCCTGCTGATATGCTTTGCTTGGGTCGATACAATGACACAGGCCACACCAACACACCCACTGCCTGTTATGTCTCCTCCCAAGCGGTTTCGCATTGCTGTTTGAGCAGCCAAAATCGGTATTGCGTCATGTGTGGGCGATGCTCGGAGTGTGTTCAAAGGAGGAAAGATTGTCACTGCCAAGCCTCACCACACCACAGTGGGATCTGGCTCAAGCCTTTCTGCACAACAGAAAAAGACCCACACAGCCAGCTCTTAGCCGGACGCCAAGACCACGAGATGGGATGTATCGCATCATGGAAACTCACCCAAAGCATAATATGGTCGAGAATCCAAACAAACAAGTCCAACCCCCAAATGCTCGACAAGGACATGCTAACAATAATAGATTTTTTTTCTTTTAGCATTTGGAACCCAAAATTCGAACGATTTCTCTGGGCCTCTTGTCAAAAGAAATTGTAAAGAGTTTTGAAATTTTGGTGAAGCATTGAAATTTTGGTGAAGCTTTGAAATTTTCTGTGAGGCTTCAACCTCACTCAGCCTCACCGTAACGCCGGCGCTGACCTGTGCAACTTTCCAGAACATATGGCAACCCTAGTTATGGTTTGAAGAAACAGCAAAATCATCCGGATGGCACACCAAAGAAAGAAGGTAAGTAATTGGTATCTAATAAAGGTTGATGAATAATTATTGTGAGAAGTGCCAGAAGGAAAGAAACCACAGACCAAACACATGGAATTTTTAATTTCATTGTTCTTTCTCCCATTTGGCTCATTCCGTTTCTCCATGACCTGATCATATCTTGGCATAAGAAACACTACCTAGAGGCCTACATAACGAGTTCTTCCATTGGGATAAAATTTGGATTTGGAAACGAGTCACCACAGGCAGCACTCACCTGTGCTTAGAAGGTAAGCTTGTTAACAACTGAGCATCTTTTCCTGGATTTCTAAGATCAGGCTGATAAATCTCCAATGCTGCTGTCGTACTGAAAGAAGAATCAAGTTGCTGAGCAGCAGTCCCAGCAGCCATCAAAATAGGATAGTGATCAGCTGGAGACCAGCAAACACTGGCTGTTCTCTCTATCTCTTTGAACTTCATGATTGCAATAAAGATCCAAAGTTGACTGGTCCTACCTGTCCTATGAAATCTTGACCTACCAAACAAAAGAAGATAGTGGCACGAATTATTATTTGGGCAAATGCAGGTATAGGTATCAATTATCATAGAATGGCACATGTCGTAGTATTTCTCATATTTTTGTGTCTGCGTTTGTCCTTTTGATAGGGTTGTTCGTTTAAAACAATCTGTTTTAAACATGTTTCAAACAACCACCACTTGTTTAAAACAATGTTTGAAACAAAATTGTGTTTTAAATGCGTAATTAACATGTTTAAAACAACCGCAACTTGTTTGAAATGGTGTGTTTAAAACAATCTGCAAAAACAAAAGAAATACTTTTTGCTTATTTTCTCAATTTTCAAAATTTTTCTGTTGTTGTTAGCAATAAAACCATTAGGTATTGTTGCCTTTTTCAAGTACCATTGTCACTAAATTAGCCTTGGAAGTTTTTGGTACAAGCTTACAACTGTTTAAAACACATTTTAATCATGTTTAAAACATCTGCTTTTCCCATTTAACTGTCGCCTCCGATCTTTTTTGGCTTTATTTTAATTCTTATGCAGGCGGTAGAAATTAAGTCGCATAATTTCAACAAAGCCTATAGAGGTGTCAAATTTTGACCTCGCCACCTCAGTTGCAAAAGAGGATCAGCTAGAGGTTTTGCCGAATTCTGAACGGTCGCAAGTTTTTACATGTGTGAGTACCTACCTACATTAATTCGCCGCAGCTCTTCATATGTCCAAACTTTACACGAGAGATGGCAAATTTAGAGAAATGTTTGCATTGCTGTACCTACTTGCAGGGATGGGTAAATTGGAAATTGGGCACGTATTATACGTGACGTATTATACTCACGTATAATACGCGTATAAAACCAAAAAAAGACATGTGGCACGTAGTTTTTCTCGTTATTTTGAGCACATCTCAATGCAAGTGAGCAAGCGGGCCTAAATCAAAAGAGAAAAGAGCAGCAACAGGATAAGTCTTTTTATCAATTGCAAAAAGAACACAGGCAGGTAGCTAGATAGATACGAGTACCTACCAAATGTCGACAATAATTTTATTGTTCGGCAAGTCTGACTATTGCTGCTGCCTTTTCCATGCGAAACAACGGATGAGCAGGACAACTCCTTTTTTCCATTGGAATGTTGTCATTTTGTGGTCATTGTTTTGTCTGCAAATTTCCACAAGATCAGAAAAGAGTAGTAACCAACAAACAAATTCCTGCACGAAATTGGTTGGGTCTGAATCAATTAAAAATGTGTTAATTGATCAGGCATCAATATTGTTGTTGGGAGCCCAAAAACTTTGAAAACTAGTTTTCGCCAACATTTGATCCAGACAGAGGGTCAAGGCATAATGTAATTTTCGTTGTTTGCATTGGGAGCTCAGTACCTACAGTTTTTGGCATATTCAACATCCTCTTCTAAATTTTACAAAATTGTTTACCTTTGAGCAGCAGCAGTTGTTGCTTTTGAAACAGGATAACAGAAGTAGGTAAGTGGCATCTTTTTCGAGATAAAAATAATGTTTGGAAAACCGGAAAGGAAAAATCGCATCTTCAAAAACATTTGTGAAACACGAGTAACCCAGAGGAAGAGTAGTTTGGGGCATTGCAGGATAGAGAGAAGTGAAGGTCACTTTATTTTTTTCCATTTTTGAATGAGTTTAATTTTGCACACGGTGTCTTTTTTTCTTTTTTTTTTTCTGTGGTTTCTCATTTTATTCGGCAAAATATGGCAGTTTGACAAAACCATTGGAAAAAGCAATTTATTTCTGACAAAAAAGGTTTCAGAAGAACAGCAGACAACAAGTTGAATTTTGAATACCGTTGTTTATAACAAGTAGGTACAAGAACAACCACATGCCCGTGAAACATTTAATCGGGATTGGAAAAAAATGAAATGTCATATTTCAACGAATGAGAAAGCATTGAGATTGGAACTTATGGTCGTGTTGACAGGAGCCATGTATCACTTATCCAGAGGAAGGAGCAATATGAATCCAACCATTGAACATATTCCGTAATGCAAATTGGATTCCGTCAAAAGATTTGTTGAAATGCAATGACGATAACAACAGAAAGCACAGCGAAAAGCATAGATCCTAGGTAGAATTGAAAGGAAGTGTGCATGGAGCAACACGACCGTAAGTTCATTGTTACGAGTGCCAATTGGCACTCGCCCATGGGACAAAAAGAATATTTGATTGATTAGCATGAGGTATCAACTGAATACGTACATTGTTAAAAACAGCAGGTAGGTACCTTTTTGGCAAAAAAGGCAGGTGCCTACGTGTTTATGCGCATGCCAACTGACCACACAAAAAATAAACAAATAATTCCTTTTTAGATGGGACAATGAACAGGAAGGCGAAAGCAGCATAAGCTACTCGTAGCCTTTACCACCATGGGAACTTGCTAATTCTGCAATTTTGAGTGGGCAGTCTGTAACTTGGACCTGGGCGAAGGCCCCATAAGGCCTGGATTACCTACCTACCTATTCAAGCAGATGGCCCTAAAAAAAGGCCCAGAAGATTGTTCCATATGAGGAGATCTGGAATTTGGCCAGATTTCAGGCAATTGGCTTAAATAACTGCTGACGCATCCGATCAGCTGAAAAAATGGCCAAGTGTTTTGTAAGACATCTGACAAAACAGGATTTTTTGTCTCGGATTTACGAAAACATTGCTGCATCTCATTTGGGCATAAACAGCACCATTTCTCACCAAACAAATCTGATCCAACAGCTCACTCTTGATCCATTGTTGTGGTCATCTTGAACTTGGAAAAATCAAGCATTGCACCTTGAATCTGTTAGTATACTGAAGGAGCAAATAGTTTAGTTAAGAAAATAAATTATTGAATTGTTTTAACTTGTAGCATGGGTGAACCATGACATGACACATCCCATCTTCCCACTAACCGTATTCATTTTGTTCCGATATTAGGCCCAATATGAGCCATTTGAAAACTAATTCAAAGTGCAGGCAAAGCAATTCCCAGCATTGCCGATCAGTTGGGCTTCACCCCATAGTGGCTTTATCCTGATAAACCCAAACAATGATCATCATGCGATGGCCGTCCTCCTTTATTTGCTTTTAAGTCAGGAAAAATGAACCCATTACAGAGAAAAAAAAATGTGAAAACATCCAGTCAATAAAAAGAAAATTCACAGTCCCATTATTTCACACAACGTGAACGAATCGACTAAACATAGCTGGCATAAATGTCGACATGTTTATGCACAGGTATTGTATCTTGACCTTATTCGTTTTCGTTTAAACTTCTTTAATTATCTAAAGAAATATATATCTTACGACTCTGGCAATATGCCCAATCAATTTAGCTGCCACGTTGCACCCCAAAAACATGTGCCATGTGCCGACATCCGGCGAAACGTATAATACGTGGGTTTTATACGTACGTATAATACTACGTATAATACCGTAAATTTTACCGTATAATACGTGACGTATAATACCTACCTACCCATCCCTGCCTACTTGGACCAATTATTGGAAAGAAGGCTAATCCCAGGGTTGGGTTTTGGCCGGCAAAAATCGGTTTTGTCCGAGCTGGTAGAAAAACTGGTTTAAACCGGTTAAACCGGCCTAAAGTGGTTAAAACCGGCCAAAACTGGTGAAAACCCCAAAACCAGCGAAAACTGCCAGGACTGAACAAAGCATCTTCATTCTTGGAAAGTCGAAAGTCCACAAAAAATCTGGAATTATTTAATGCCCACTAGATTTCCAATTTTCCACTCTGCCCACGGTAAAAAAGTTTTGCAAAGTTGCCAAATGGCACCACCAATGGGTAACAGTTGATAACAGAGAAGCAGCGGCTGCTGATGCTAACCATTCGTAAATTTAGGTACCTGCATGTGATGTTTTGCCCCCCATAGATGGAGCTTTATCAAGCACAAAAAACGGATCCTTGGCCATTGTTGTGCAGAGACTGTCACATTTGCCAACCTAACGCAATATGAACGATTAGAAGCCTCTTTGCTTTCTTGTCAACTGGATTGCAGCAAATTGTTGCTCGCAGCTTAAAAACAAGTAAAAGTTGATGTCATTGCAACGCAGTGCCTGATTTGTTGAAAGTTAACTGGGGTAAACCTCTATTTTAGGGCAAAATACCCATATTTATGCATAAAATACGAGTACTTCAATTTTGGGTAAAATATTTTCAACTGGGGGGTAATACCCCCGTACCCCCCATAAATCGCGACCAATTGACTCCATTGTCTTGTGATGGACAATGATATGGGATTTTGGGAGACATGACTTAAACACCTTGGGCAACATCACTGAATGGTAAGGGACATTTGGCCATTGGTCATGCATGACACTGATAACAGCCACGACCAGGTTGGCAACAAATAATAACGGAGAAACTGCTTACTGGACAGAATGGACAGTTGTAGATTCTGACTGGATTGGATGGTGTTGGACTGTTGGTACAAGACTCAAGTAAGGTTTACGGCTTCTTTTCCCTCAGACCTTGAGAAGAAGAAGCAACCGACAGAAATGATAAAGAAAACAAAAGCCAAACAAAAAAGAACAACTTCCCTTCTGCCGAATCAGTCCATTCCAAGGGGACGATCCAGCATCCTCCATTCCACCTGGTCAGTCCACACACACACTGCAGTGATGCCACAAATCCTTCATCATTTGCTCAGCGTCAGATCAATCATCTTTTGGGCTGGGTTATCGTCATTACACCTTCTCCGTCATTCATTCGGTGTCATCTCCTGAGTTTGTCAGACATCCCTCACTCACCAATTGTTCGTCCAACTGCTCACCTTGACATTCGTCAATAATCTGAAACAGGAAAAAAAGAAAGAGAACAAAAAAAAGGGTTGAAGGAAGGAAGCAAAGCAACAAAAGAGACAGCTTCAAAAAAAAGAAGAAAAAAGAAAAGAAATGGGAAATACTTGACAGGCCCACCGAGAGGGGGGGCAGATGGGGCCAAATCCGGGGGGCCCACGTGCCCGGGGGCCCACGTGCAAAAGGGCCCCGGGGCTCATGGCAAGAATAAAAAGAAGAAAAAAAATTAAAAGTTGAATTTTTGGGCCCATGAAAAAAGGAAATGTTTCTTTTTCTTCTTGTAGATGGCAGCACCACTGATATTGTTATTTTTGTGGACAAGCACTTTTTGTGAACGGTAACAGAGTT
>JASGXE010022206.1:0-10999 GCA_030068105.1 Sinentomon sp. SZTP_YWyxl
TCAAATCCAGCGCCTCCTCAACCAAAATGGATCCACACCACCTTCAAACCTGGCCACAAGATTCAGGACCTTCTCACAAACAACAACAGAGATCCGACAATGACCGATGAGATGAACGGGATCTACAAAATTCCTTGCTCCTGTAACAACAATTATGTGGGGATGACCAAAAGGAATTTTAAAAAACGCATCAAGGAACACCAGCGGGACATCAAGTTCAACAAGGACAACACCGCCCTGGCGGCGCATGTGCGAGAGACAGGACATCAGGTCAGGTGGGCAGATTCACGCATCATTGCCAGACCAGTCAACCGACAATCCAGAGAATGCAGAGAGGCCATCGAAATTGTAAAATTGGGCAACACGGCTCTGAACAAGAAAGATGGCAACAGCCTTCCCGAAACATGGCAACAGTTTTTCCAGCGAACAACCCAACTGAATCCAACGGTCACAACCCCGACACAGGTAGCAGGAATTCCGGAGCCACCTCGAACCCCTCATCCACACGAACCTTGTCAACAATTGCCCCCACCTCCCCCTGTTCAACTCCGAAGGTCAACCAGGAAATTACAACCCCCACTTCGATTCCGGGAAAAATGAAAGTTTGGGAAGCTTTGAGATCCAGGTGACTTGCACTTTCTGTCGTCTGCAGCTCAGTCCTCAGTTTTCGCCAGAGCAGCCGGCTGACCTGACGCTACGCTCACACGTGAAGTAGGGCTGTGCGAATCGGCTTTCGAATCGAATCCTGCGAATCGAATCCCTGAGGTTCGAATCTCGAATCGAATCCGAATCAGTTGTCCAATTTCGAAGCGAATCGTCACGAATCGAATCCTTTTCTTCAAATCTCCAATCTCGATTCGAATCCCACCACATGTCTCGAATCGAATCTTTTCGAATCGAATCTGGCCAGATTCGTGATTTTCGAATCGAATCCTCGAATCGAATCACGATTCATGCAGTCTCACAGGATAGTAAACGTGAATGTTATTGTAGGCATTGCTCAGTGACACTTGTAAGCACTGTTTGGTTCCATGTTGTAGCATGCCTACGGAATTGTGGATCAATTTGGAAATTTTGAAAGATTCGAGATTCGATTCGAATATTTTTCGAATCATCGCAAAATACCGAATCGAATCATTTCGAATCGAATCCTTTACCTCGAATCTCGAATCCTGGTTCGAATCTTGCCATATTTTTCGAATCTCATCTTTTCGAATCGAATCTGGCAAGATTTGCAATTTTCGAATCGAATCCTCGAATCGAATCAAGATTCGCCCAGCCCTAACGTGAAGCCTTTTTAGTGTGTTTGTGCTAGGGATGTGCGAATCCTTTCGAATCCAAAAATCTCGAATCCGAATCTCTCTTTTTTCCAGAAGCTCGAATCCGAGCCGAATCCGAATCCCGGTGGGAAAATCGAACCCGAATCCGAATCCGAATCCCAAAAAAATTCTCGAATCCGAATCCACTCGAATCCAAATGGTCTCGAATCCGAATCCTCCTCGAATCCCAGAATGGCCAGAATAGGGGTAGGTATAGATGCCAACAGTACTTTTCTGCAGCGGTGTACCTACAAATTTATTAGCACCATTTTCCAGTTTCCACATTATTTTCAAATCATGATTATCAATGCAACTGTTGAATGAAAAAATAATGTTTGAGTGGAAGTGTTATGAGATTCATGGGAGGATTTCTGCGGTGCCAAGTTGAACATTTTCTCCCATTTTATGTAGGTACCATATTATGTAGATTCTAGGTACCTGCTAGGTAGTAGGTAAGGTACCTACCTAGGTCTAGGTAGTAGGAGTGTACCGGATGGCAAAAAGGCCTCACGCACGTTGCAAGTTCCACAGCCATCACTTTGTGGCATGTCGCACCTAAATTTGCTCACATGCTGCTCCGCCTCACTGTTCAATCGAGATGTCAGAACATGACCTGGCTTCAAATTCAGGTCTGACAGGCGACAGACACAGGCCTCTGCGATCAGTGGTTTTTTGCCTCGAATCAAATATCGAATAGAGGACGTAGAAAATTAAAATCGAATAGAGTTGAATACTAGCCTGAAAAACTCGAATACGTACCTATCGAATTCAAATAGGAAGTCGAACAATTTTCTGAAAATGACCTGAGCCTGACGCAGGTGCCTCTTGATGTTGGAAAGAAGTTGCTGTGCTTTGCAGCAACTTCTTTCCAAGCAAAGCGCCTTCTTTCCAACTTTCTCTGGTAGTGGTAGGTACCTAATCATGGAATAAAGCAGGTGACAGGTGATACCTCCTGGCTCCTACCTCCTAACCATTTTTTTCTTGAAATTAATGTATAAAGAATCCATTTTGCGTAGGGTGTTTTGCATTGCCTTAGTTTTTGGCCTGTCATAGGCTACACTATTTGGAACAATGAAGAGAATTGAAAACCAACCAGATAGAGCAGCACAGGCTTAGATTTGAGCATCTGCTACAAAAATGGAAACCCTTTCATGCATTGACTCTTTGATCGGCCGATGTCGATAGTCGTCATTAGCCGGTCGGTCGCTGCCAGTAGCTTGTGCTGGTCACTGATTCAGAAGCCGGTGTCTGTAAGCAGCTTATTCAGCAGCCAGCATCGATAGATGCCAGCAGCCGATGCTGTCGGTGTCAGCAGCCGGTGTCGGTCCGAGTTGGCGATCTTGGTCACTGATTCAGCAATGGGTGAAGGTCGCTGATTCAGCAGCCGATGGTGGTTGCTGATTCAGCAGCCGATGCCAGTCGCTGATTCAGAAGTTGGTGTCGGTTGCTGATTTTCCGAACAGCCAGTGTCGGTCGCTGATAATTCACTCTGCAGCCAGTGTCAGTCACTGATTCAGTAGTTGGTGTAGCTCGCTGCTGTCAGCAGATAGTTTCGCTCATTGATGTCCGCAGCTGGTGTCGGTTACAGAATAATAACACGTGTCGGTCTCACCCAATGTCGCTGGTGATGTCGGTCGCAAATTCAGCAGCCGTGTCGTTTGCTGGTTCAATGGCTGGTGTCAATTGCTGATTCAGCAGCCGGAGTCGGATTGCTCAGATTGCTGATTCAGCAGTCACTGCTGTTAGCAGAAGCAGATAGTGTCTCTCACTGATATCAGCGCAGCGAGCGGGCATCCTGTGATGTCGGTCGCTGATGTCTGATTGTCTAATGACACTGTTCTGTTGGCCGCTGATGTCAGCAATCAGCAGCTAGCTGGTATCGGGACACTTTTCAGGAGCCGATGTTGGTCAATGGTCACTGAATCTGCATCCAGTGTCCGTCAGGCGTGGAAGTGACTAAAACGCTGAACCTGCTTGTCCTGCCGGTAATGGCCAGGTTGGGGTTAGGTGAGGTTATTTTAGGTTAGAATAACTTAATCTAACAATAACCTAACCTATTTAATCATTAGGATACCAGCAGGACAAGCAAGTATCCAGTAGGACAAGCAAGACAAGCAGGGTCAGCGTTTTAGTCACACCCGTCAGGCGTCACTGATCCAGCAGCCGGTGTTGGTCGCTGATTCAGCAGACTGTGTTGGTCGTTGTTTGTTATCAGCAGACGGTGTCTGCACCTGATGACAGCAGTTGTCGGTCGCTAATGTCACGTCGTCAATGTATACCTGCATGCATTTTGTGTGCAATGCTTGCAATCCAATTCAATTTATTGGATAGGTAAGCAAGCATTCCCAATAATTTCAAGCAAGCATTCCCAAAGCAACAATTTCCTGGAAAAAAATTGTTTCCGACGGGATATCTTTCCTGTCGGAAACAAAAAGAAAAAAAAAATTGTTGACATCTTTCTAGTGGCTACTGGCTGGGCCAATACCCAGTCACCAGAAAGATGTCAACAACCAAAACCTGAGTTGTCAAAGGAAAGATATCCCGTCGGAAACACTTTTTCTGGGAAATTAACAAGGCCAGGTGTGTGTGTGTGGACTGTGGAGGAACCTATAGCTGCCTCCCAGAAGCAAAAAACACATTCCTTGCTTCAGTTGAGTAAACTGCCCACCAGCAAGCTGGAGTAGCTGGCAAATTCCGAAAATCCCCAGTGCACCACCAGCATGCAGACTGGCAGCCCCATCAAACTGCCAGCAGCCATATGTTTGTTTTTCCAACCCAAACAGCCCCAATTCCCTACATACAAGTTGCCAGCAGACAGTGATGCTCATTGCAAGAAGTCCAAAAAATAACAGGTTTCACAAAGACCAAGTTCATAAAGTTGCAGTTTTCGTGGTCCTTGAATACCACATCCACCCACCATTTTCCTGGCTGTCACCTTGAATGTGCCGCAAAAAGTTCCCAGTGGGAAAAGAAAACTCAAAAACATCGAAACAGACCGCATATTTCACAACAAAAACACCAAGCAAAGATCGCGAACGCACGCACGAACGTCTCGAACCGGACACGGAGGCGGCCATTTTGAAATTCAAAGATGGCCGACGGCGCATTCTTTTTTTCAAACGGGAAAACGCGATCACGGCCGCGAATTTTTTTTTTTCTTTTTTGAAAAGTGCGGCAGTGTTTTTTTTCCACTCAGTGTTTTTTTATTCCAAAAATTTTTTTGGATTCGAAGTGATTTTCGAATCCTTTTGTCGAATCCGAATCCTGAGTTGCTCGAATCCGAATCCTCTCGAATCCTGACAACCTCGAATCCGAATCCAACTCGAATCCGGATTCGAATTTCGAATCCCAAATTTTCGAATCCGAATCCTGGATTCGGATTCGGATTCGAGCTCGAATCCGAATCCGAATCCAGGATTCGCACACCCCTAGTTTGTGCTGTTTTCGATCATTTTACCTGCCTGACTCCACTTCAGTTTTCCTTCATGTGCATCCTGAGGAGACGAGAGATATTCGCCGAAAGATCGATCTAGATGCTAAAGAAGAATTCTGGGAACTTCGGCTCAATTGGATAAAGTGAGTTTGTTTTCGAAACATGTTATGAATGTTGAATGAGCAAATCTGGTGTCCTAAAAGAAATTTAGTCTACATTACTTGGTTTTATGGAAAAATTGGTGTCTCAAAATACCTCGAGAATGGGGTATTTTTGAGACACCTTTCGGAGTGTCTCACAAATACCCCATGCGTTGATTGAGTGTGTTTTAACCACAACAGACAGGTCTAAATACGTGTAGATAAAAAAAAACCTGTCAGGCATTAGTCAGGTAGGTGGTGAGTACCGATCCCTTGCGAACTCTAGTGAGCATTGGTCATGCAACAATTGCCTACAGAAGACCACCAGAGCAGCTGAAATGTCTTCAGACTCCTCCTGAATGGGTCGCACGGCATCTGTCACCGAGGAACTACTTCCCTACGGTTATGCAAACGCCAGTGTCAGGGGTGTGATATAGGGAGATCTCACTGGATACGCAGCTGGTGGGACTAGATTTGGTGAGGACACTGAAGAGCCAACTTAAGGGAGGTGATTCGTTCAATTGACTACATGAACATGCAATTCCAGGTTATGGTTAACAAGTGGAAGGAGGATTCTGAACGTCTGAAACGTGTGGAAAATGCCTAATAGAGAATCCTAGAGGAAAATATGAAGCTCCGTGGAGAAAATTCTTTGCTTCGTGAGCAACTTGGTGCTGTACAGGACTACCAGTATAGAGACAACTTGGAAATTGTTGGCGTTCCCGAAACTCAGAAGGAGGGTGTCCAAAAAATTGTACTCGACGCGTTTAAGCACATTGGTGGCTCTGTCCAAGAGACTGAAACGAAAGGTCACTCTGAAAGTTGTGAGATGTGTGAAAGCTTGTTTCCTGAAAAACCGGTTCTTGCTGCCTGCTGGGGTTACTACGAACTTTGATGTTTTTCAAAATATTGGAACAGAAAATTTGCAATCAGGCTTTTGTACTGTCACAACAAAAACAGTTTCTTCTTTCCATTTTGCAGCTTAGAAATTGAGCTTGCTTCAGAGCATTTTAGGTCATTGCTTTACTACGACTTTAAGTGTGGTTTGAAAAATTGAATGTTTATCAGTGGAAATGAATACTGGAGTTTCCTTTCGGCGGAGAGAGGCCTTCTCGAGCAATCATCTGCAGTGTTTTTCATAAATTAGAAGGCGGCGTGATTCTCTTTCTGATGAAGGACATACAGGGTGTCTCAGAACAGCTGTTTCCGAGGAAAGTGTTGCTGCAGTGAAACGTACGGTAACGGATGATCCGAAGGACCGAAATACACGTTTGCAATGAATGAGGAACCAATGACCATTGGGGATTGGATCTGCAGCAGTGGCAAAAATCCTCCATCAGGAATTGCACAGGAAGAAAGACGTTTGTCGATAGGTGCCGCAAACGTTAACGCAGATCCAATAGGCTGAGCGAGAACGAAGCAGCCAGCAAACTCTGAGAATGGCCAAGGAGGGCGGCCATCGCATCATTTCAAGAATTGTCACCGGCGTTGAGACATACATCCCAATTTAGGACGTCCCAACATTCCAACAAAGTCGGGTGTGGATCCTCGAAAATGACCCAACATCGACGACACAGAAGAAACAGCGTGTATTGAAAAACGTAATGTGCTCCATATTTTTTCAGAACCACCGGTCTGTAAGGCAATTGCGTTGGAAGAACAAACAACAGTACAGCTAATTGGTACACCACAAAATGACAGCCAGAAATCATTGCTGCTCTTCAAGCGAGGGCATTACTGCTTCACCACGACAACGCCTCTCGCTTAAAGCAAAGGCAACGGTTGATTTTTGCGGCAAACAATGCGAACTGTCATTGATCATCCACCGTATTCACCTGATTCGGTTATGTGCGACTTCTGGCTTTTCGTTAATCTAAAAAAACATTCGCCAGGTCGTCAATTTTCAACAGAAGAGGAGATTTATGTTGCCAATGAGATCTTATTTTGACACCCTGTACAAACGCGACTTGCTTAAGGCTTTTGATTTGTAGAAAGTCCGATTGCAGTAGTGCTTAAATGTTGGAGGGGACTGCTTTGTAAATTCGTAATCCAAAACTATCAAATATATTTCCAGTTTCTGAGAGTCTCAATACTTTCAGAGTGACCTTGTTTTTTTTTTTTCCCGTCGGCTGCTTGCGCGTGCGGACGCGTTTTTCGAGGTTTGGTGCGTGCTCCGCTGATTTTGTCGATTTTTCAATTTGATTTGTTTTTATTTCTGCTTTTCTCTCAAATTATGTTTGTTCTTGGTTAATTTTCTTCTTTCTTTCTATTTTCTTGGCTCTATCGTCCTGTTTTCTCTCCATTCCCCATTCTTCCTTTCTTCTTCGTTTTAAAATCTGCTGCTTTCCTTCTTTTCCATTTCCGAATTTTTCCTTTTTCTGAACCATTGTCATGGAGACTCCGACTTCGAGAGCCTCCGGTTCCAGACTGCAGTCGCCTGTCAGTGATGAATACTGCCGGGTGAACTGCAAGTTTGGAAACTCTGGTGAAGGGAAGATGGTGCTCTGCGATGGTTGCTCCAAATACTTTCACTTCGAATGCGTTGGCCTTCTCAAAACCAAGTCCATTCCAGCATGGGCTTTGTGGTTGTGAGGATTGTATCGGGGATTTTCGCGAGATGAAAAGCCTCCTCATGCATTTGAGAGTTCTTTGTTCCTCTGGTCTTCCAGCTGCGGCAGTGGCCGAGTCTTCCGCAGTGGCTGTTCCTCCGGCAAAGCCTGCCATTGTGAATGATTCCCCCCTGTGGGTGATCCTGCTTCACCTACTGCCGATAGGGTAACTTCTGCTGTTCCTTCAGCTGCAGTGGTGGCCAGGCCTCCTGCTGTTGCTGTTCCTCCTGTTGTGGTTGTTGGCCATCCGGAACCTTCTGTTGCTCCATCTCCTCTGGCACTTTCTCGTGCTCTCATGAGTCACTCTGATAAGCCTCTCATCCTCTCAGCTGTACCGTCGGTTTCCTCTCCCATTGGCCCGCTTTCTTCTGCATTTCCACTTCTTGGTGTGTGCCCAAAGTTGTCCCGGGAACTCTTTCCTACGCGAACATTGTCTCAGCTCCTCGCTGCAGCCCTTTGTTAAGCCCTCTCTGCAGTTCCGGGTCTTCTGCTGTAGCCGGGGTCATTCCGACCAAGAAACGCCTGTCTTGAAGTCTTCAGTTGCTGCAGTTGATTTGACCGCTGTGCAATCACAGCCACTCTCCTTGCCTGAAGTAAAGTCCTTGCCTGTTCTCTGCCGATCAATGATCCATGTACAAGCTCTTCCTCAGCTCAATCTATTTCTGGCCAGTCTCACACTACAAAGAAAAGTTCCAGGATACTGATCATTGGGGATTCCATGATCAAGCATTCAAACTGCCGTCCAGCCGCTGGTACAGAGTTCCGATGTCTTCCTGGTGCCACCATTTCCACAATTTCCTCCTCATTGAAAGCCATTCCAAAATCCCAGGCCCAAGTTACTCAACCATTCTTGTGCACGCTGGTGTTAACGATATCCTAGGCGGTGCATCACCAGAAATTGTTCTTCGCAGTCTCTCAGATTTCTTTCTGTGCTGCAGGAACCAGTTTCCTGGTGCCCGCTTGATCTTTTCTGCCATCATTGCTAATGATCGCGTTCCACTAAAGTCTCTCTATCTCTTGAACTCCAGGGTTGCTGCACTTTGCCAGCAGTTGGGTGTCTCTTTTTTGGATGCTAATTGTTGGTTCCCTTCTAATTTCCTTGCTAGAGATCGTCTACATCTCAATGATCACGGAAGCAGGATTCTTGGGAATCTGTTTCGCAGCATTTGCCTGCCTTTCTCAAGCTCGCTGTTGGGAAACTGTCCGCTCTCCTTCCAAAAACCTCATACTTAGCTCTACAGAAGCCTAAATCTCGTCCCACTCTAACATCTCTCGCTATCTTGTGTGCTCCATTCACCTTAGATTCTCTGGTTGAATTTTCTGTGTTGCAGAAGAGTTGCTATTTGCGCTCAGGCAGACCACAGACAAACTCTCTTGATTCGCACCTCTCTGTCCTTCAGTTGAACTGCCGCAGTATCGCAACAAATCCAACGAGCTCGCGACTCTGCTCGAAATGCATGATCCCGACGTTTTAGTTCTTACTGAAACTTGGCTTGATGACAGCATTGGCACTCATGAATTCCTTCCATCTTACTTCACTGTGTACCGTAGGGACCGCTGCAAATTTGGCGGTGGTGTCTTGGTAGGCATTCGGTGTTCACTAAATTCCTCTCTTGTCTTTCTCAGCTCTTCACACGAATTTCTCATATGCTCCGTTATTCTGAAGTCGTTAGGTAACAAACCCTTCCACATTGTCGTGGTTACCGTCCTCCTGATTCTTCTTCGGACTTTTTCCGAGAAATTTCTTCGGAACTTGTCAGTCTTGGTCTTTCTGCAGATTTGGAAGATCCTCTGCTGATAGCTGGTGACTTCAATCTTCCTGGTGTGAACTGGGACACTCTCTCTCCAACTCCAAATTGCTATTATGGCCTCTCTGTCAACCGAGCTGCTATTGAACTCTGCCTTGATTTCGGCCTTGATCAGACGGTTAAGGTTCCTACTAGGCCAGCTTCAAACTCCATTTTGGATATTTTTCTGTTGCGTCCCAATCCATATTCTAAATGCAATCTCTGTCGAAACGGGGATAAGTGATCACATGGCAGTTCTGCTTACTTTATCCTTGTCAATTTCAACTCCGGAATCAGAGCCTCCTGTCTTGATCAGTGACTTTTCACAAATTAACAGTGTTGGTTTTTCTGACTTCTTGCTGGGCTCATTTCTTTCATTTCGGGAAAAATATCTGTGCTCATCTATTGACAGGCTTTGGTGTGATTTCGAGTCGATTATTCAACACGGCATCAGTCAGTTTGTTCCTACTCGCATCAAAAGGCCCCAATCCAGATCGATTTTTTATAACAACCCCCCGCATATTCGCTACCTATCTCGCCAATGTAAAAAATACTACAAATTTCGTCATTATTCTGAAGTTCATGCCAGAACCTATGATCTTCTCTGCTCTGAACTCATGGCTGCGAAATTGGATCATGAAAATCATCTCCTTTCTAGTCTATCTCTCAGGCCAGGTACATGCAACTCAAATTCCCGCAGTTCTTTACAAAACGCTTGGAAGCAGGTAAATAATAGGTACCGTGGGTCAGTCACTATCCCATCCCTAAAATTCCGTGATGGTTTGGCCGTTTCACCATCTGAAAAGGCTGAAGCGCTTGCTCTACAATTTTTCTTCTTCATATTCTGCTGACAATTTTCCAGCTTTAGCTCTGCCAGCTCCATCCAATGCTCCTGGGCAGGATCCTACCTTCTCGATTACCTTTTCTTCAATAGTGTCTGCAATCAGGAAATCCAAATCATCCTCTTCTGGCCCTGATGGAATTCCTGGATCTCTTCTGAAATCCTTCCCACACGAATTTTCTGCCTATCTGTACCTTCTCTTCAACAAGTCCTTTTCTTGTGGCACACTCCCCGATGCATGGAAGGCAGGGAGTATTACGCCTATATTCAAGAAGGGTGATCCTTCACTGCCAGCTAATTACCGGCCCATCAGTCTGACATCTTGTGTGTGCAAGCTGATGGAAAGGCTGATCTCGGACTACATTAGGCAGTTTCTTAATGCCACCGATTCCATCTCCCCTTTTCAGTTTGGTTTTCGTCCTGGCTGGTCTTGTGAACTGGCCCTTGCAAAGTTCACCCACGAGGTTGCATCCTCTTTTGACAAGGGTGCCGATGTAGATGCACTGTTTCTGGACTTTAAAACTGCCTTCGACGTTGTTCCACACAACGCTCTGATGTTTAAATTGCAGCGTTTAGGCTTACCTATCCCTATTATCTCTTGGATTGGCAGCTTCCTCAGCAACCGGACACAGTCTGTTTCTGTTTCTGGAACTAAATCTCCATCTTTTCCTGTAACTTCAGGTGTTCCTCAAGGTAGTGTGTTGGGCCCTCTTCTATTCCTCATCTTCATCAATGATCTTCCTGACGTCATAACTTCTTCAAGAATAATGCTATTTGCTGATGACTGCGTCCTCTACAAGATTATTCACTCTGTTTCTGATGTCGACTTGTTGCAAGATGATCTTGCTTCCCTTGACTCGTGGAGCCTTC
>JASGXE010022208.1:0-18465 GCA_030068105.1 Sinentomon sp. SZTP_YWyxl
GCTAGGGGAATGCCGTTCACCCTCAATGCGACCCCTGTGTAACACTAATTTATGTCCTGTGTGAAAACCAATGTGATGACATTTTGCACAGAGAATGCCATTTATGTGCCCAACAAACCCTGAAAGTTGTGTTAATCAAATCAGTAGTTAACAAAATGCAAAAAAAAACTTTCCCCAAGTGCAGTTGGCTTCTTCTGGTCACTGGCTTGTGATGATGTTCTTCTCTGGAAGAACAGGAACTCGTGTCGTGAGGCAAGTGTTTGCAAGCACTGTTGAATCTAAATCAATAAAAACGGCCATTAATTATCATTGAAGCTGGAATGTGTGATGGAGGCCATTGCTGATGCTAAGGTGCTTGCAAATGCATCATTACCTAAAACTCACGACATGAGTTCCTGCAGGAGAAAGCCATCAACACATCAGTGACCAGAAGAAGGCAATTCCCCTTAAATCTTGCAAAGAAAAGAAACAAGCACCAATTCAAACTTGGTTGTTTTACAAGACCAATTCAGCAAATGCAAAAGCTCTAAAGCAAGCCATGCAGAACTCAAGAACTGATTGGAACACATAAAAGGGCACCATTGCATAAATTTGCACCTCGTACACCTCAAAACACATTTGTGTGTGATTTTGTAACGTGTGAGACTGCATCCATCAAACCCTGTTGAAATCAGACAGCCCCTGAATTGGACAGGCATTTGGAATTTGTCTTATGTTTGAAGAATTTTAACTGGCCCTGTTCAGGCAACAGAGCAATGGCAAGACCTGATTGATGTGTCAGTTGCTTTAGTTGGTCATCATCGATCAGGCTGCTGAATTCAACAATACATTTGCAGATCACAGTTTTTGACCTTTGTTTTCTTACAACAATCGTGCTGGATTGTGCAACTTGTGGTGGGAGATATCTCAGGTGGAAACATGGTGGGAGATTACGGTGTCACAAGCCTCAAATTCCTTGAAATAGCATCGAACATTTCCTGGTGTCCTAAAATTAATGATGCAACGAACATCGAAGAAATCAAAAATTTGCATCACATTTGTGTTGGGTTTCAAACAAACCCATTTCTTGGAAAATACAGCCTGTCTAATATTCGGTTGCCTTTCTGTGATGGTGTTACATGGGTGTTAATTTTACAAAAAAAAAAAAGTACTGGGGTAAGCATGTTGACTGTTTAGTAAAAAAAGCAAACTCAGCATTATTCTTTGTTCGAGGAACTTATCATCCTGCAAGCAAAGAGATTTAAGGGGGGGGGTCCAGGGCCGGCCCGACCGTATGGTCAAAACGGCATTTTTGCTCAGGGTGCCAAATTGTCCAGGGGAGCCATGTCCGCGCTAAAATAAATTCTGTTTTGTGAATGTGAAGAATCGACTGCACATGTGCTAAGCTACCTGCATATTTTTCGGCCAATGACTTAAGAAACTGGGTCCTTTTTTTATCTGTTGGTCATATTCTTTCCCTAACATTCCATTCTGAATCGTGGCATCAAAAGCAAACCTGTCCACTGCAATTTATAACAAAGCAATGGAACATTTACCCCAGAGTGACAGCACTCCATTCTTTGACATTTTACGTCAAGCCTTATGATTGAATCTTCAGACTGCATTTATCTTGTGTCTATTCTGTCATGCATCACCCGTCAAAGCTTAGAATATACCACGTTGAAAATTGCTCAAAGAACAGAAGCAGCAAATTGCAGACCAGGTTTTACCCGCTTATTTTCTTCCAAACTTGACAATATTTTGACGTCAGCGCAACAGCTGAGGGCTGCTTGAAACACTGGTGGCCGGTTTGCATCCACAGTGGTGTCAAGCAGCAGCAAAAAGCAGGAAAATGAAAAGGGTCCAAGTCTGATAGTCCAACTCGGGTATTGTTCAACTTTGGGAATGGGCAATAGAATCTTTTGCAGCAGAAAAACACGCAAAAAGGGACAAATGGATGAAGGTGTGTCAAGCAGAATACTGAAGGGGGAAGACGGAGAACCGACAGGTTGTTTGACTGAAAACAGAAGCAAATCGATTTTTTACTGGTGCAGCGCAACTTCATTTTGGGTTAGGCAATGACTTGTACAATGGAGTATGCTGGCCGTAAGAACTTCCCACTACTCGAGGATGGAAGTAAGGTTGGCAAAATTACAAGATGCAACATCCCACCACCCCACAAGGAACCAAACGGAACATTTAAAAGACCAATGGAGTTGCACCCGTGTCTCTCTCTTCTGTTACATCAGTCAGTCTGATGATGTCAGCAATGTTTCCAACGAAATCGATCTCATAAGAAGTGAATGAAGTTTCTTTCATTGTTCTTGTGTAACAGGTGACAAAGGCACAACTCCATTGGTCTAACATTATGCCTTCTGTTAGTTTCACGTTCATAGAGAAATTAAAAAGCCATAGAAAAGGGGTATTTTCAGCATTTCAGGTCAATTCATAAATTTTTTATTGCGAAACTGCAATTTGGCATTCCAAAAATGAACTCCTGAATCGCAAAAGTCAAGGACCTCTGGGGAAAGGAATTTCCTCCTGACAAGAGGCTCCAGCCCGAGGAACCCCACTGAGGCTCTGCCCCGGAGCCACAAGTGACAGCGCACTCATTCGCAAAGTGCTGGATCTGCCCTTGGGCTGGGGGCGCAAAAAATCAAACTGCCCACCGTGGGGAGTTCAAGTCGAGGTTTAATTTGCGCCCAGGTGTAAATGTGGTCCCCTGCCCCACCGCTCCGGAAAAATGTGAGGCAGGGGGTCAAATTTATTCCTCGGCGCAACTTAATCCCGACTTGAACTCCCCACGGCCAGAGTGCCAAAAAACCACGGGCAGGCCTAGGCCCAACCAAAATTGAAAACTCTTGGCCAAATTTTGCATATCTGGTTTTTATTGCGTTCTCATGGAGAATTTTCTGAGGAATTTAATGCAAAAAACCAGAGGTCAATATCTCAATCCGTTTTCAAATGAGACTTTTTTCGAACAGCGGAACACAAGATATTTTTGTTCTTTGTCCTTTTTGTGCATCGCTTCTTGAAATACTGATTTCGCAAGGAACCATTTTAAGCGGGGGGGAAACCTTCGGATAGTCTAAAAATGGCTAAAAATGATATTTTTGGATTTTTAGGTGTGTTTATGCACAAAAATCTGCTGATTCCAGTGGTGCAAACAGTTTTTTGAAATTCCATGTAGTTTAGAAGTTACGGACCTAATGCGAAGGCATCTCAATGCATTTTTACGCTATTTCGTTAATCAATCTTCAATTCACTCGGAACTGAGATTTTTCATGTTCGGCAAGCTTTTGAATGCTATATCTCAGCTTAGGAACAACGTAGAAGGTTAAATATTTGCATCCTTGTGTAAAAAAGTGTCCAGAGTTGGGTGGAACGGTCAAAATCAGACTATCATATGGTATTTTCATGATACAAGTGCATTTTGAAATTATGGCAGTAAAAATTTACCGCTTTTTGACGCGATAAGGATTAATTGAATTCGGAAGCAAAAATAAGTTAGGCAGGAGGATGCTGACCTTTCTACCCAAATTCTGGCTCCATTTGGATCACTTTGGCGCAAACTAGAGGTGTCTAGCTCCAAGGTTTAGGCGCTGCAGCGATCAAAAGTTTAGTCTACTTTTTGCGTATAAACTGGCTACAGCTGGCAAACCAGTAACACTAGGGGTGTGAAATTTTGCACAGATCTTAGTTAAAGTGACCTGAAAATGTGTGCAAAGTTTGAACCAAATCGGTTGAAAAATAAAAAAAGTTTGCGCGAAGGTGTTCCCTCCCCTTAAAAGGTTTGGGGTAAAAAATGAAAAAAAAAAACTGGCTCTGTCACTCCACTTTTGGCACCTTTTGGAAGAGTTTGGCACAAACTGAAGTTAAATAAGACATACCGTTATAATACAGGGGTCGCGCAAAGTTCCACGTAATGGGTTTTACTAAAACATGAATAACTCTGGAACCACTTAAGATACAGAGGTGAAATTTCACTCACAAACTACCTTTGGCTAACATCAAATGTGTGCAAAATTTGGCTGCAATCGAATAATAAACACCGGAGTTTGTAATTTCCTTAAAGGTCAAGTCCGACTGCAAACGTTTTTGTTTGTAATCCGATTTTACTCAAATTTTAACCAGTGTTGGTCATCAACAGCAGGTTCCTTGTAAAATTTGAGCACTCTAGCTCCAGGGGTTGACCCACAGTGCCCATCGGCCTGTATTTGCTTAGAGTAAACGCATCATGATTAGACTGTCAAAATTTGGATTTTTCTTCCTTGCTCGGGTCTTACCGATGGTTTTGCAGCACACCACTTGGAGCGGTAAATACCTTTTCCCTTAGGTTATTTTAAATAACTTGAGAATGGAAGAAGAATTGAAAGTTGAAGTCCATCAAAAGTTTCCTTGCAATTTTCTGTATAGGTTGCCAAATGCCAATGTTCTAGCTTGCAAATTGACAGAAATGCACAGGTCGAATGGCAAGAAAATATGATCCGGAGATAAATGGAGCGTTGAAATTTGTACTAAGCTAATTTGTATTCAAAAGTGCTAATCGGTAGTCTAAAATTTCTTTGGTTGCGGCTTCGCATATTCCTGAATAATTTTTGAACCAGAAGAGATAATTCAAAATGGTTTTCGCCACTGTTTTCAGCAGATTCCACACACTCTGATTGGCTGAGAATCTAAAATTGGTCAAAAATCAGATTTCTCCAAATAAGACTTGGACCCGGGCGGGGAAACCTTCGTGCAATTTTTTTTTTTGTTTTTTCATCCGATTTTGTTCAAACTTTGCACACATTATGGGGTCACTTTTTTACTAAGATCTGTGCAAAATTTCACACCCCTAGTGTTATTAGTTTAGCAGCTGTGGCCAATTTATACGTAAAAAGTAGACTAAACTTTTGATTGCTGCAGCGCCTAAACCATTAGAGCTAGAGACCTCTAGTTTGCACAAATTAATGTTTATCGTGTCAAAGAGGTAAATTTTTACTGCCATAATTTGAAAATACACCTGTATCATTTTGTAAACACCGCAAGATAGTCGCGATTTTGACCATTCTAGCCAATTCAGGGCACTTTTTTTTACCTAAGCATGCCAATTTTTAACCTCCTATGTTGTTCCCAAGCTGAGATTTTGCATTATAAAGTTTGCCAAACATGAAAAATCGGAGTTCGGAGCAAATTGAGTATTTGCGAAGTGTGAATGTTTGCAACTTGTCCAATTTGCTTCCTTTCTGTGCAATGATCATTTTTCTGAAAGACTCATGTACCGATATATTACGCGATAGCGTAAAAATTTATTTAGGTGCCTTCGCACTTTAGTCCGTAACTTCTAAACCATGTGGAATTTCAGAAAAAGGATTGCACCACTGGAATCATTAGTTTCGAGTTTGAATCAGGAAAGTTTTGTGTATAAAATTACCAAAACCCTGTTTAAAATTACCAAAACCCATAAAAAAATTTGGACCGTTTTGAACCAGCATTATTTTGCTGTTGGGGACCCCTGAGCTCATTTCAAATACACATGGGAATTTTCAAATAGCTTTTGCGCCTTCTTTCAAAATTTGAGTGTTTAATCCATACCTACTGTTAAAATTGATTACTTTTATTCACTCATGTTTTGTTCAATTATTGTTATTTGGAAATTTGAAATTTACCTAAATAAAATAAAGCTTCTTCAAAACCCCAACATGCCATTTTCAGTCATTTTTTAAGAATCCGGAGGTCCCCCCTAAGCAAAAGTTTAGCATTAGTCCGTTCACTTCCGAGAGTATGCTGAAGCAGTTTGGGATCCGTATCGCTTGATTCATGTTGAAAAACTTTCAAAGAGTTCAGCAAAGGGCAGCACGTTTTGTCTGTGGTTGTTACAATCCTGAAAGGTGCATAACACGTATGATATCTGAATATGGATGGAGCTCCCTTGCTGAGCAAAGGAGGGTTTCTAGACTTGTGGGCCTTTTCCAGGAACGAAACAATGTTGGTAGATGGTCCAGTTTGAAAGAAAATCTGCTTCCTCCCACCAGCGTTGCCACCGAGTTTTTGAAAAAAAAAAAATTTACAAGAAAAAAAATTCGGCCTCATTATAATGTGTCAAATACCAAAATTCCAGTCTTCCCGGATGGTTATAAAAGGGGGTAAAAGTTTATGAATTATGAAGCAAATGGCCTTCTCCCACGTGCACCCCCATCCATTGGCATGCGGTGAGGTTTGGTTTGCAAGAGGTCATGCACAGGTATGCAAACTATAGGGGATTATCTGGGCGCAGTCAGATGGGTGGTCTGGAGGCCCCCAGTAATTGGGGTCGTCTGGGGCTACGCCCCAGCGGGGTTACAAGGGGCAGAGCCCCTGACGGGGGGTCTGGGGGGCGGAGCCCCCCAGAAGCTGAAGAAACTTTGAAATTTAGTGTTCATTTTCGGTGCAGGAATTGGTGATTTGGAGGCCAAATTTCCCATGCAAGCCAAAAGCTCATGCTAGGAAGGAGCAAGTGATCACCTGAGGAGCATTTATTTCTTTATTTATTCAGAATTTCTCTCTTCCGAACAACTTTTTCATTGCGTTTCAACACATCCAGACGGAATTGGTCACTGAGGTCACAGACTTTCAATTCGAGATGCTCCAAACATGGCCAAGTTCTCAAATGTATTCAAATGCGTGGATGTCTTTTCGTGCATGACTATTGAGTTGGCGAGGTAAATCGGCGATCATTTGAAGTTCCAAGTGGTTTGCCTCAGCTGAACAACAAACAGAGCCAACAAAAGGCTTTCGACTCAATCTCACAACCAGTTGACAACTTGCACTTTTCATTCATGATCGTGCTTAAATGGCGTGTGTGACCTGTCCTCCAAATTTTGTTTTCCTTGCTTTCAACTCGTCGTTTCTTTTCATCAAAGGACCTTGTAAGAAAGATGAAGATTAAAAAAATAACTTTTCCATGAACTCAAAAAGGATTTAAAAATCGGACTTTGGTTAAATCGAATTCGGCGTTGATTTTGACTTTGATTTTGACTTCATTGTTGGATTGACTTCAGCTCAATCAGTCGGAAAACACAAGACGAACAGAATGACAGCGACTGACCTCACCGAAGTCACTCCTCCCAAGAAATGGTCACAGGCGTTTGAGGTCAGTCGGACAAAAATTATTCGTTTCACAAGAAAAAACCTATGAACCTGTTGAAGGAAAAACTTATTTTAGAGGATTAAGTGCTTACACTCTCACTGTGGAAACCCTCTTGTAGAACTTTTCGCTACATTCTCACTTGTCAATTGTTCACAAGGTTCTGAGATTGTGCACCCAAACGGGGTCCCAAACCCAAGTGCTGCTTTGTACTCCAAGTGGGTTTCAAAAATAATGATGCTCAGCTCACACTCTGAAAAAGGAGATGCTCCGACTACTCAGTGATTCACAAGGTGCTCCGGCTTCTCAGTGGTTCACATGAGACTCAAAACGTTGAAATGGAAGTTCACACTGCTAGAACTGTTTTGTTCGGGTCCCACTGTTTGTCAGAGGAAGGAATAAGATGTTTCTAAGTAGATAAAATTATATTCGGTCGGATTGATACAGTCATGTTCACATACATTCACTCAAATGGTAAGGTAGAGAAAGCACTTTTGCTGAAACATTTCCCGACAAAAAACCGCGAGTTGACAAAAAATTACGAAAGAACAAAATTGCCAGAATGAGTCTTTTCTCTGGGCCATTGATCGGCCAACTCCGTTGTGATTTTCATGGCGAGTGGAACAGCATCCCCGCTATCAAACTGCACAACCCTGCTCTAACAGCAATAAGCAGGAACACTTACAGTGGCCGTTGGGTACAGTCTCTGGGGAACTTGAACGGGAGCGAGAAGATCAATCTTCACATTGTCAAAGGCGCACCTCGTTTGGCACGTTTCCTATGCCATGTTGTTTGATGAAGACATGAAAACCTGAATGCTTGAAGAAGCAATGATAACCAATGAAAACAGACACTGCTGTTGTGTAAACGTCCTCGAGATCACCACCACGTGAATCACTCACCACATGAACTGTAAATAAACGAGAGGAAAAGGGGCTCCCCAATTTAGCTCTGAAGGCCACAATGCAGGCGAAAACAGTTTGGCATCTGGCTTAAATGGCCACTCAGCTGGCAATGATTGCGAGTGTTGTTCCGAAAACAAAAGAATAACATTCCAACATTTTCCCGTGCAAACTTTGGTTCACTGCTGCTTCTTGGAATAAAGCCTCAACGCATCATTAAATCTCAGTGAGTACTTGTTATTTAAATTGTCCACCCTTTTGTTTTCGGAACTATACTTTAAACGCAATCACTGAAAATTTCCCCAAAACTCATTTCGAGACGACCTGCTGGCTGTTTTCATTCAAAGCTGCGCATGGGAAACAACAGAAACGGACAGAAACGCAATTTTGGATGTGTGGGCAATTTTCTGGCAAAGTACTGCGATGACAAATGCCCACTGGAAACAAGCGGAACAAGCCCATGGAATTTTCAAAGGATAAAAATAAAAATGATTGTGGCGAATCTTGCGTGCAATTTTCCATCTCATGAAAAAGTGGGAACATAAGTATGGGAACACTTTGAAAGTGGGAACAAAAGTGCAATGGAAACACATGCGGGAAATCAACACAAACGGCAAAAACTGGTGGAAATAGTGATATACCTACACAAGTGATTTAGAAGGTAAATTATTCTGCGAAAAATAACACTGAACGAAATGACGGAGAGACAAACACATAAAATTATCGGCTGAAGATGGGTGGCAAAGTAGGTAGGTAGGTACCTACTTGACAGGTTTGAAAAATACTGAGATCGGCACAAAAGCGTTTTGCGGGATTCTTGTTGAAATTGGAAATGCAGTGCCTTTTTTGCGTTTGGGCCAGTGAACTTAGGCCTTGGGTTCTGAGTAAGTCTGCACAAAGAAAAGGGAAAAACGGCATCCATGACTATGAACAAAATTTCCTGGACCCATGTGCATAACTTCATGATTATTTTGTGAAAATGACTGTTTTGCAAAGAATTAGGTCGCCTCACAATTATTGAAAAAATGGACATGACTGAGATGATGGACCAAAAATGAATTGCAACCGAGTTCGAATGGCTGATAGGAATTTCCATTGTGACGACCAGGCAGACAGGCCAAAGTAGTGCCAAAGGAATAGGCATCAAATGAATAGCCAAGGTAGTCTTCATGCTTCACAGTGAAGTTTTGCGGCACGCAAAAGTTTATACATCACTGACACCAAAAATCTTTAAAGATACTTACCCCCAGATCCGGGGAAGACACGTGTTATGATTGAAATCTACCAGAGTTGAGTAGTCAGCAGCTGCCGAAATTGAACAGCAAAATTCAGCATTGCTGAATCAGCAACAAAGTTCAGGATAAAGATTCATCAACGAACTGGCACCGATAAAGACATTGACAGGTCTTAAGGTAAACTCGTAAGTCATCAAAGAAAGATATCGGCAATTAATGGTTGGCCAAAAAGTGTGAATAATTTTGAACCCAGAACGTCTTCTGAATTGGAGTTTTACAGCAATTTGTGAAAGTGAGTCTGAAATGTATCTGCGAGAAATTCCTTTTGGAATTTTCTGACATTTTTGAAATTGAATGAACCCATAAATGCCCGCACAAATTCTGATCTCCAAAAATTTCGTGTGTCAAGGTCAAGCCTCACAAGAGCCAGAAATGTCAGGAAAAGTAAAATCCCTGAGAATTTCATGTGATATGTTGCCCCACACAAAAACACACGCAAAACAGGTTGAAAAATGCACTTCCCAAAATAATTGGGACAGCGCAAACAGACGCAATTTTGAACTTCACGGACTCCAGAAGCGCAGTTCCGTGCCCTATGATCACCGCTCGCAGACTGAGAAACGAAACAAAGACAGAATGGCGATCAATTCTCCTGCTCAGATTCTTGCTGTCGGCTGTTTGGGTGGCCTGGCTCACTGGAAAACGCCAACTCTGCGCCTGGCGGAACAAGGTTGATGAGCTGAAACCTGCCTGGGATTGCATCATCATCGAAATTGTTGTCGGCTGTTGCGTTGAAACGAGGCTTTCTTGGAAGAAGGCATTTGGTTGCTGTCCTGCGCGTGATTCGAGGAACAAGCAGCCAGGCCAACGAGCAGCACATCGCATGCTTGACAATGAATAGCCATTTTTCCTGGAAGAACATTTTTGGCATTGGATATTCTGACTGATGAAACACCGGATGGTCATGGATGACCAAATATTTTTCGATCAAAGGAAAAAAACCCAAAGTGGAAAGGGATGCCCAAAGTTAATTGAAAGTGTTTTTTGCGTGAAAGGACAATGGAAAGCAAAAGCGCAAAGCTTTGAAGGCTTTGGGTACAACGCTACAACCTGCAGCTGAATTTCACCCTTTTCAGACATTGTACGACTTGTACGAGCAAGAGTTTTTGTACCGCTGAGCTTGTATTGTCACAGGGCTGACAACTGTGAACAGCTTGGATTTTCGTTTCCATGTTGGACATACTGCAGCTGCACACCACTTAAAACTCAACTGATCACTTGAAATGAACTTCTCCGAAAAGAACTTTTTTACCTTTTCAATGCACTTGCGACACCTCTGCTTCAGGACACAGAATACAAAAGACAAAGCAATTAGACCTAATCCAAGACAAGATTCGGGCTCAAAAATTGGTTTGTCTCTTTGTCTCCGTGATCCTTGAGAAGGAAATGTCAAAGACTTTTGAAATGCACCTCGTAAGTGTAGTTTCTTTTAAACTCCTAGATTGGAAATGCGGAACCTTTAGTTTGCCCTTCCTAAAAGTTCAAGGGAACATCATGGGCCCTTTCCAGAACAAAATAATGCTTAGGGCCCTTAACGTGCCCTCAGGGGCCCTAAGGCTTCTTAGCATTAAGGGAAGCAACAAAATAAGGCCCCAGGCTCAGGGAACAACTAAGAAAACTGCACTCAACTAAAACACATCCTTGGGTCAAAATTTGTACTCAGCATACAAATCATAACTCAGCAACATCCACTGAGCAAATGGGACTTCCCAGGACACAAATCCACGAAGAAACTTTTTCCGGCACCAGTAAATTGCACCACAGCACATTTTTTTGTGCTGGGAGCTGGGACAGAATTATCTGATAACCCCCTCTAACGTAAATGTGACTCCATATCCTTGCAGGCAGGAAACAACAACAAAATGACCATTGCATCAAAAATAATACGAGTGCCAATGTGCATTTTCTTTTTCTTCTTGCCACACAGTTTCTGTCTCGGTAATCTTAAAATACACACAAATCAGAATGGGCAAAAGATAGCATGATGAAAGAGAATACCTATTGTGTGATGAAAGAGAATACCTACCGTGGCTTGTGTTATACCTATTGTCATTCTAGAGACTGGGCCAAATTAATTACAGTAGGACTAATGACAATCGGAAAATCCACTGGTGTTGATAAATAAGGCACTGGAGAATCGTTAATAATAATTGTTTTCTTCATTCCATATAATTGCTCATGTTGGGAATATCCGGGTCCCAACGATGATCATCACATGGCTTAAAAAAACAGTCGTAGAAGAGATCAAGAGTGGGATTAATTTCCTTCAGATCTGGACACTTCCTCAGAAAAACTGTCACAGCCATAAAAAGAGTCTGCTTTTTCTTTGAAAAAGAAATTTTGCTGAAGAAATTTTGAAATGCGAGTGTTCATTTGGAGTCCAAAATTGATGTTTCTTTAAAATTTTTGGGCCCAAAATGAGCTTTGAAATGATGGGCGCACTTATATAGTTATGCAAATTTGAGGCACATTCGCAAGTGGCCTGCATGAAAGCCTAAATTTCCATATGTGTATGTGTGCAAGAAACTTTTTCTGAAATTCACGAAAGCAGATGCAAAAACAAAAGCGATGTGTCTCTCACAAGAGAAGGCCAAGAGGCAGGTGTAGTTAAATTGTAAAACCAAATTGTAAACAAAGTCGGGGGCGCGCGGGGTCTGGGGCGGAGTTCTTGGCTCAAGTGGGTTGCCAATGCCAAGGGACAGAGCCCCGCAGAGTTGAAGAGTCTAGCAGGGTGTCTGGGTGCACCAGAGGTGTGATAACTTTTTGGAATTTCAACATGCATAATGGGCCGGATTTTGGCTATTTTGGGCACCATTATGGCCAAGGCCAGATATGGTCAGGCGAGTCAACTATTCCCAATATCGGGACTGCTTCGGCGGATACCCCATTATTTTGGCCTCTGTTTTGCAAATGAGAATAAATGGGTCCCTGGTTCCTGCAAGTGGTCCACGTATAAATTAACTTTTTTGTTTCCGCATGGGAAATACTTATTTCCTCTTTTTGTAATTCACACGGTGTCATTAAAATTTGGACAAATCATATGCCGCTTCGCATTCACCTGGATGGAATCAGGCTGCTGACTTGCAGGTGCTTTGGCGTTCATTTTTTTCTTTCCATTGGTCAGACTTGTTTTTTGGAAATGAGGGTTTTGAAAGCTAGAGACTGTGATCAGGATTGATTCTCTTGCGTTCTCGGGGCACAAGAGCGGTTTATTCGGGTCGGCGGCAGGGGCCGTCTGATGGGGTTGGCAAGAGTGCCCAAATCCACCAGAATTCTATCAACAAAATTTGTTCGTTATCACAGCATTATCCAACACAGCGTTACCATAGCAGGTGGCTTGCACTCGCTTTTACTTTCCCACAAGTCTGTGTGTTTTTGTAGTTTTTGTTTGGATATGAGGTTTTTTGTATTGAAAGCTGGAGCTGATTGATTCCCTGGCATTCTAAGGGCCCCAGTTAATTAAGTGCAAAGGCAGGGGCCCTCTGTGGGGTTGGCAGAGGGCCCGAACCCGCCAGAATTCCATCAATAAAATTTCATCTATCGCTATCAAGGCATTACCACAGCGTTACCATCACAGGAAGTTGGTGGTTGGCACTCACTTTTACTTCCCTTTTCTATTGTGTTTTTGTAGTTTTTTTTGGATATGAGATATGTGTATTGAAAGCTGGAGCTGGATTGATTCCTTGGCGTTCTAAGGGCCCCAGAGGGGTTAATTAAGGGCTGAGGCAGGGGCCTCGGTGGGTTGGCACAAGGGCCCCACCCCCTCCAGAATTCCACTCACCCGAATTCTGGGGGTGTACCCCCCCAACCCCCCGTGATTTGCGCCCATGCAGAAAAACAATTCGTTTGCTTTTGCGAAAAAAAACAGAAAAAAAAAACACTCCAAACAAAAAAAAAACTTTCCACATGGGTGGAGGAAGAGGGATTTCAGAAGAGCGCCAATGGCATTCCTTTTCGTTGTTTCAGGCAGAGAAAGACATTTAACAGCGCCGTGTGGATCCAGCTTTCTTCGACCATGTGTGGGGCCCCAAACTCCGTTTGTTTTGTTTTGATTCTTTCGAAAAGGCAAGTTTCAAAGAAAACTTCTTTTTGAACGTCATGAGGCAGTTTTGATAAAAAAAATTGATTCAGACCAAGAGAAAAATCCTGCGACTTTTTCCTTTCATTTTCATTCTGTTGCCAAGGTCAACTCATCCTGTTTTGAACTGAAAATGACTCCAGCAATGATCGGTTTTGAATTCGGCCTCAACAGATGCAGGAACATGGCATTGTTGCAGAGTTGTGGCATTGTTGCTACTTGCAAGCACAGTTGCAAGCATGCAACAATACACGAAATACAATGCAACAATGCAGAGCAACAATGCATTGTTGCGGAGTGGTGTGGTGAGGCAGAGGTTCTTTCCTTGGTTTCATGCAGGATAAAATAATTCCTTTTACCACTCACGTGATGAAATGGCGATCGTGTTCTCTGGAAAAAAGACAACAAAGCCCGATCCTGGATGGGATGGAATTGTCATCACGAAATGATGTTTGATGAACATTGTTTCGTGATGATCATTTCATGCCATCATTTCATTGGGAACAACAACAATTCAACAATGGGAACACGCATTTAAACACCATTTCATTTTCGCAGTTCTTCGCCTTCCTTGCTTGTACCATGTCACCACATGGGATCATTTGGGGGGTGTCGGTGACCGCTTCATATCGGGAAGTGCCAGCAGCGGCTTACTTGCCCCCTGCGACATGGGGAAATTTGGCCTCCAGAACACGAATATTATGACACCAAAAACTATCTCCAAATTTCAAAAATTCTTCATCTTCTGGGGGGGCTAGACCCCTGACAGGGGCTCTGACTCTTGGAACCCGTAACCCCGCTGGTCCTCAACCCCAGGCCCCGATTACTGGCCCAGACCGCAAACTGAGTCAGTGCTCAGATGCCCCCTGCGAAAGCCTGAAATGAAGCCACTGCTGCATGCCACCACGGCGATGATCCTGCGGATGCTCGAAGAAGAATGCGAAGTACGAAGAACGGAAGTGTGTACAAAGTGAATCGCCAGACACTGTACTTTTCCAACTGACGGACAACAGAGCGCCACTCCCTCCGCCCATTCTGCCAATCCACACAGTCAGCCCACATGCATGCGTCGTTCGCGAGATGCGGGAAAGAAAGAGACTCTGACTGTTTGATGTCCTTGGTCTCGTCATGAGTTGCAGCTGAAACTGTGTCGCTTGCTTCAAGGCGATGTTTTTGTTGAACAAACTCGATCTTTTGAGAACAGCACCACTGGCGCAAAGGGAGGAAACAATTCTTCCAGGTGATCTTCGCTTTTTGATTTTTAACTGCAGAAGAATAATATGTGGGAGATTGTTTTCTTCATTCCATATAATTGCTCATGTTGGGAATATCCGGGTCCCAACGATGATCATCACATGGCTTAAAAAAAGTCGTAGAAGAGATCAAGAGTGGGATTAATTTCCTTCAGATCTGGACACTTCCTCAGAAAAACTGTCACAGCCATAAAAAGAGTCTGCTTTTTCTTTGAAAAAGAAATTTTGCTGAAGAAATTTTGAAATGCGAGTGTTCATTTGGAGTCCAAAATTGATGTTTCTTTAAAATTTTTGGGCCCAAAATGAGCTTTGAAATGATGGGCGCACTTATATAGTTATGCAAATTTGAGGCACATTTGCAAGTGGCCTGCATGAAAGCCTAAATTTCCATATGTGTATGTGTGCAAGAAACTTTTTCTGAAATTCACGAAAGCAGATGCAAAAACAAAAGCGATGTGTCTCTCACAAGAGAAGGCCAAGAGGCAGGTGTAGTTAAATTGTAAACAAAGTCGGGGGCGCGCGGGGTCTGGGGCGGAGTTCTTGGCTCAAGTGGGTTGCCAATGCCAAGGGACAGAGCCCCGCAGAGTTGAAGAGTCTAGCAGGGTGTCTGGGTGTACCAGAGGTGTGATAACTTTTTGGAATTTCAACATGCATAATGGGCCGGATTTTGGCTATTTTGGGCACCAATATGGCCAAGGCCAGATGTGGTCAGGCGAGTCAACTATTCCCAATATCGGGACTGCTTCGGCGGATACCCCATTATTTTGGCCTCTGTTTTGCAAATGAGAATAAATGGGTCCCTGGTTCCTGCAAGTGGTCCACGTATAAATTAACTTTTTTGTTTCCGCATGGGAAATACTTATTTCCTCTTTTTGTAATTCACACGGTGTCATTAAAATTTGGACAAATCATATGCCGCTTCGCATTCACCTGGTGGAATCAGGCTGCTGACTTGCAGGTGCTTTGGCGTTCATTTTTTTCTTTTCCATTGGTCAGACTTTTTTTTGGAAATGAGGGGTTTGAAAGCTGGAGGCTGTGGATCAGGATTGATTCCCTTGCGTTCTCGGGGCACAAGAGCGGTTGATTCGGGTCGGCGGCAGGGGCCGTCTGATGGAGTTCGCAAGAGTGCCCAAATCCAACAGAATTCCATCAACAAAATTTGTTCGTTATCACATGCATTATCCAACACAGCGTTACCATAGCAGGTGGCTTGCATTCGCTTTTACTTTCCAACAAGACTGTCGTGTTTTTGTAGTTTTCGTTTGGATATGAGGTTTTTGTATTGAAAGCTGGAGCTGGATTGATTGATTCCCTGGCATTCTTAAGGGCCCCAGTTAATTAAGTGCTAAGGCAGGGGCCCTCTGTGGGGTTGGCAGAGGGCCCGAACCCACCAGAATTCCATCAATAAAATTTCATCTATCAGTATCTCTATCAAGGCATTACCACAGCGTTACCATCACAGGTAGTTGGTGGTTGGCACTCACTTTTACTTCCCTCTTCTAGTCTTGTTGTGTTTTTGAAGTTTTTTTTGGATGTGAGATTTTTGTCTTGAAAGCTGGAGCTGGATTGATTCCCTGGCGTTCTAAGGGCCCCAGAGGGGTTAATTAAGGGCTGAGGCAGGGGCCCTCTGTGGGGTTGGCACAAGGGCCCCACCCCCTCCAGAATTCCACTCACCGAATTCTGGGGGGTGTACCCCCCCAACCCCCCGTGATTTGCGCCCATGCAGAAAAACAATTCGTTTGCTTTTGCGAAAAAAAAAACAGAAAAAAAAAACACTCCAAACAAAAAAAAAACTTTCCACATTTTCAAGAAAAAAAAAATCACTTGTGGCAACACTGCCTCCCACTCATGTGGGGAGGCATGATCATGGTTTTAAATTAGCCTCTATCCATGCACTGCAAACAACTGGAACTGTCTGAAAAAAGGGTAAGTTTCAGAGAAAGGGTTTGATCTTCATAAAAGTTTTTTTTTTACTTAAGGCAATGTGTTACTGCTGTACCATGTGTTGCCTCTGTTAATTGGATTAGCTTTTTTCTATCTGTACCACTGTGACAATGCTTGTTCGCTGCTTAAATCTTTCTTTGTTGGCTTGCGCTGAGCCATGTCCTTGCAAGTGATTTACGATATTAAATTAAATATTAAATTCACCATCGGGTGAAATTTCTCCCGAGGCTCATTGAAAACATCTGTTTAACAAAATTTCCTCCTGTTTCTTTTGGCCATCGTCCTACACAGCCCAATTTGCTGGAAGCCTGTTTTGGCAGTCTCTGACACTTGGGATTGCCAAAAAAGGATTGTGAATATTTTTCTCTTCTATTGGATCCATTTTCAAACTTTTCCGTTGGGGTGGGGTTGGTATGAATAATAAACAATAAAATTCAGTCACCATGCACACAAATTCCCACTGAGGCAAGGCACGAAGGAGTTCCAATGCCAGAAAAAAATTGATGGACCTTTGATTGAGGCATCAAATGAAAAAAAACGCTGTTCTCTGTCAAACTGGTGACATCGGCCACAAGTCGGTTTGGGTCTTGAATTTTGAAAGTTCCTGTAGACGGACACCCTATTTATTTTTACTGCAGATATGACTGAAAACCCTGTTTATTTTACTCTGCAGATAGGACTGAAACCCCCTATTTATTTTTTTACTTAAACTTAAATCAGGCAACGAACTGCATATGCTGGCTTTTCATGAAGAAAAAAGCCTAACGGCATCTTGATTGGAGAAACAAATATTCTAATCGTCTGAATGGCCCATTTTTATTACAGTGATTAATTAAGTAGGTACAGTCTGTTTTTAATTGCAGTACGTTTCATAGTAAGTCAGAAAAAGGAGCAGGAAGGACAAGGACAAGAAAATATGGAACAGTTTCAGTCAAAGCAACAAACAGCTTTACACGTCCCTACAGGCAGCCCAGCAGTTTGGTTTAGTTACACCCACTCTTGCTGCTTCCGTTGCCACTTTTTGAACTGTTGACGTACAGCAGCAGCCGAATGGTTTTCAACACGTGTACGAATGTCAACATAGTTTACACCACTCGGCAAGTCTTTGGCAACTTGATCAGTCTTGTTTGCTCCCAATTCTGGAGGTGACAATTCAGTTTGTGGTGTGTTCCGCTGGTCAAGAATGGTCACCTCGTCCTGCGGCTGCTTCCTTTCACCAGCTGAAGCGGCCGTGCCGCAAACGCCAGCAGAGCCACTGCTGGTGACAGTTCTACCGACCACAGAACTGTTAAGCTGCGCACTAATCTTTTGATTTGGCAGTGGGTAACAACCATCTCTCAGCATTTGTAACAGAATCCGTGCTATATTTCTGGCATCGTCCAGGCCGGAGTGTGGCCTGCCTTCAAATGACAAACCCAACAGATCCAACATCGACATCAGAGAAATCTATTAGGGAGGAAAGTACACAAAATTAAACAGGTGTCACTTGTCAGGTGTGCTTAAAATGTTCACAAGTGAGTCAGTGGTGACTGGGTACCATAGTTTCCTATGAATATAACTCTTCGATCCATTTAGTGTTTCTGGCCATTTTGGAAAATTAAACAATTTACCATTTTCAAGATAAAGGTGTGCCCATGAGCTTTTCAGTGGCCGCAGGTCACACAAAAGTGGGGTCCAGTTTGGCACCCCCAGAAAGTTTCCAAGGGACTTAGCTTCTGGAGGGTTTGGAAGACAGAGTCCCTCCAATGCAAGAGCTATCAAACAAGAACAGGTTCCGAGAATGCTACCGGATGACAATAATTTTCATGGATTTTACCAAGAAAGAAACATTCAAATTCAAGGCTCTTTCAAGGAATGTCCTCTATTCGGAAATCAAGATTCTTCCACAAATTTCAAGGTTTTACTG
>JASGXE010022212.1:0-16380 GCA_030068105.1 Sinentomon sp. SZTP_YWyxl
GTCCCGACAATAATGGCATTTTGGCTTTTTGCGTATTGTCCACGACAATACATGGCATTTTGGCTTTTTGCGTATTGTCCACGACAATACATGGCATTTTGGCTTTTTGCGTATTGTCCACGACTTTCCATGGCATTTTGGCTTTTTGCGTATTGTCCACGACAATACATGGCATTTTGGCTTTTTGCGTATTGTCCACGACAATACATGGCATTTTGGCTTTTTGCGTATTGTCCACGACAATACATGGCATTTTGGCTTTTTGCGTATTGTCCACGACAATACATGGCATTTTGGCTTTTTGCGTATTGTCCACGACAATACATGGCATTTTGGCTTTTTGCGTATTGTCCACGACAATACATGGCATTTTGGCTTTTTGCGTATTGTCCACGACAATTCATGGCATTTTGGCTTTTTGCGTATTGTCCACGACAATACATGGCATTTTGGCTTTTTGCGTATTGTCCACGACAATACATGGCATTTTGGCTTTTTGCGTATTGTCCACGACAATACATGGCATTTTGGCTTTTTGCGTATTGTCCACAACGATACATGGCATTTTGGCTTTTTGCGTATTGTCCACAACAATACATGGCATTTTGGCTTTTTTTGCGTATTGTCGAGTGTTTGCGTCCGTGTGCACACATGCAAAATTTTGTCCTGTTACGCATATGATGCCCGCAGCTTATAATTACGTTATATAATGCAGGTTTTATTCTACCTTTCATGAAATCAATCAGTTAATGCTTTTTAAATTGAGTTTTATTCTACCTTTCATGAAATCAATCAGTTAATGCTTTTTAAATTGGGTTTTATTCTACCTTTCATGAAATCAATCAGTTAATGCTTTTTAAATTGGGTTTTATTCTACCTTTCATGAAATCAATCAGTTAATGCTTTTTAAATTGGGTTTTATTCTACCTTTCATGAAATCAATCAGTTAATGCTTTTTAAATTGGGTTTTATTCTACCTTTCATGAAACCGATCAAGTAATATACTGTTTTGAATTGTGTTTTATTCTACCTCTCACGAAACCAATCCGTAAATACTCTTTTGATGGGTCGATCATGCGATAAGCCACATTTAATCGAAAACACTCCCCGATACTCCAGTTCAACTAAGATTGTCAATGCATGGGCATGTCTTAATAATCAACTTTTCAACTCCTGGAAATAATTTTTGGCTCTGAGCTGCGGCGCTGGTCCTTTTCCAGCATGGAAATAAAGGGCGAAAAAGGGTTCTTGCAGGTTTCTTTTCACTCGGGCTTTTCACTGCAAAAACTTCTCTATATGTATAGGGGCCTACAGGGTGTTTGTAAACGTGGGGCATAATTGATACTGAATGTTCCTGATGGTCATACGAATAAAAATTAATCAGTAAAAAATTTTCATCCGACCCCTCGTTTCCTAGATATGGCCACCCGAAATAATTCCGTTGCCATTGCAACCGAGATTTTTGGGGGCCATATCTCGGATATGGGGGGCCGTAGCACGTTTTATCACTGGGCCATTTGTTTTTAGTTTGTTCTGAAGAACTTCACAAAAATGGGCCTTGTTCGGTGAAGTCGACTTCATCGCTATTGGCCCCCCAAAAGTCCCCCATCATAAAGACCCAACGGGCGCCAATATGGATGAAGCACCACAAAGAATGATGAGGCACGAGCTTGCACTGAAGTACGTGCAAGTGAGCCAGAAATTAGAGAAGTAAAATTCTACAATTTGTTCCGTTTGTTGCGTGAGAGATATTTCTAGAGGGGTATTATTGAATCGAGACACACATGAAAAAAGTCGCTTGTTGATCGGTATGCGACTGACATCAACATGATGGCATCGCCAATCGATCGCAAAAACCACCTGTCACACTCTTCGCTAGAGACTTTGACCTGCCGTTATTTCTATCTACGGAGCCATTCTGAATACCCGGGCCATAGAAGATTTTTGTCAGACTTTTGAAGCACGGGGCCATGTAATTCCCCATATCGCATGCGCCGCAAAACACATTACATGAAGGAATGCATTTAACGGCGCTTACCAGATGGGGAATAACATTGCCCCGTGCTACAAAAGTCTGAGAAAAATCTCCTATGGGTATTTTGAATGTCTGAGTATAAATTTCTCTTTATCATTCGTATTGCGATTTTTCACGTATGATTTATACACCCCAACGTATCGAAAACGCATCAATCCAGAGGCTTCCGGAGCTTGGATACACAAGTCGCGATTTCAAACATTATTTTTGCCTTTACGCTATAATTCTCCAAGTTAAATCCTCTTAATTGCGAATGTACGAGGCCTGTTCAATATCAAGTGAGACTGATACCACTGTGGCCCTCCCTTCGCACCTACGCGTATGGTTTTGACCATATTTAAAAACTGGTTGTTGCGTAGTACTCTGGTCAAATTTCAATGGAAATGCTCCAGCCTTCTGGATTTTGGATGCATTTGAAAATTACTTCGTGAATTAATTTGCCAGAAAATTGTTTATTTTGAAATGTCAGGCAAAAGGGAAGTGGTATGATTTTTTCGCGTTCACCAGGAAAAAAAGACTAGTTTCTTATCCATTATGCTGGAGGGGGTTGTGCTCTTTCGCTAAGGGCTACTTTGTGTGATTTTTCCTGTTCCGGAGAAAACAACGGGCGTTTATTCAGAGAAGTTGGCCAAAAAAAGCCGACAACATTGAGCTGAGAACATTGAAGTTATCACTGGAACAGTAATTGAGGATGTGTGGCGTTTTATTGCTGTTAGCAATCTGTAGCGACATCAAAAGCATCAATGGTGAGAGATTTCATAGGATTTTGCAAGATTTCTAGGGAAAAACGGGTTCGTCATCAGAGGTTCCCAACGCAGGTTTTGCTGAACAACAAACATATGCAACTGAGGGCGAGTACCTGGCCAGGAGAACCACTGAATCACATGTTCAATCCTCACATTGTTAACCTGAAGTTGTTGCTTCTCCCTAAGTTGCAAAACATGTGAAGAGCATGAGCTGAGGTAGAATCTCAGCTGAGGCAGAATCAAATAAAGCGGCAGGTGTTCTGAAGGTCCCCTTTTAAAACACCCTGTAGCGCATGTTTACGGACAAGCAAAATTGTAAAACCGGGTGAATCAGCGCAGAATGGGGTGATTTTGTTGACAAATCACAAAGTGACCGAAATGGGCAAAGAATACAGAAATTATCACGACAGTCTCACTTGATTTTGAACAGCCTTCGTATGTTTGTGACGTTGGTAAACCCATATTGGTGGACAAAACATTCCATGGGGCGTTGGTAGAGGTTTGTCGTCTTATTTTGAATTGAAATTTTCTCAAAGATCAGTGACATTCGCTCGAGTATCCCCGAAGATCGAAGTCGCCGAATACGCGAAAAGAAACCTCTCCAGGTCGACTTGGGAGAGCCTCGAGTTCTCGCCTCTGCACGCGCAATACTGCCAAAATACGGAGTGTTCAGTTATTGACGGGCCATAGTAGATATTTGTCAGAATTTTAAAGCACGGGGCGATGTTATTCTCCATCTCGCATGCGCCGCAAAACGCATTTCACGAAGGAATGCTTTTTGCAGCGCATGGCAGATGGGGAATTACCTAGCCCCGTGCTTTAAAATTCCGACAAAAATCTCATATGGCCCGTCAATTACTGAAGACCGTGTATAGTTGGTTTTGTGCTCGCAGGGGCAAACTAGAGCGAAGGTCATTGATTTGCTTTTTGCGGATGACTGTTTGAAATCGCAACCTGTGCTTTCAACCTGCGGCAGCCACTGAATTGATGCGTTTCCGAAGAGCTGGGGTTACGAAGCCATACGTGAATATGTATACATTTATTGCAATACGAATAATAAAGAGAAATACGAATGTAGATAGAAACAACGGCAGGTCAAAGTCTCTGCCTGAAAAATGTGACAGGTGGTTTTTTGTGATCGTTTTGCGATGCCACGTTGATGTTAGTTGTATACCTATCAACAAGCGACTACACCTGTGTCAGATTAAATGATTATGATTTTCGAAAACAATATCCGGAACAAAGGTGACCCTTCATGCTACTCCGATACACAAGGAAAATTAGTCCAACTAGAAAAAATGTCAACATTCGAAAACGTTCCTTACATTCTAAAGTTAACAATATAGAATGGAGAATTGTTCTGAAGTCATAGAGGCCATACATTACATTTACATTTTTTTCAGTCGCTCTGGGAAAAGAACTTTACAGTATCGAGGAGGACCTGCAGTTTTACCGTTAGAACAAGTGTCCATATGCCTTCCATGTGTTATGCCTGCATTAAACATCATACAATGTTGTCAGTACATGGAGAGGCGTGAATGGCAGAAATCCATGGAATAAATCACCTACTTAATGTGTAAACACATGATAAAGTAACATTTGTATACGAACATCCAACAGCGGCAATGTCAGGGCTGAGCTGGGAAAAATCACCCTTTGGATAAAACCTCACACCGCATGGAGTTCAATACTGTGTGTTCATAAGTCGCAGATTTAAAGTGCGCTCATTTTCAGAATGGTCCGCAACACAAATGCATCAAAACTATGGAGGGGAGGGGGACGACAAACTTTTCTGCATTTGTTAATAATTGAATAAACGAAAATTTGCCCATAACTGCGAAATGAATGCCGGAATCTCTGAAATGACAGTAGCGGAGGATTGTAATTGGAATCAAAATGTCGGTGGTCCTATGGGTCGCAGGAATTGGTCCTACTAAAAACTATGGTCCGAACAAAACCTCGTCTTACCTTTAAAATGGTCCTAATGTCTGATTTTACCGCAACCGGGACGTGCCGCAACCTGGTCTTGCTGGCATTTAGGCCGACCGTTACCGAAGTTGTCAACAAATTCGAAAGAGTTTGCGTATTTGCCACGACAAATTGTCAGGGTGGGTTGAGAATTTGTCAAAAAATTCGTAGGGGTTGCGTATTTGTCGCGACAGTCAGGGTGGTTTGAGAATTTGTCAACAAATTGGCAGAGGGTTGCGTATTTGCCGCTGAAAATTGCGTGGGTTGAAAATTTGTCAACTAATTCGTAGTGGTTGGCGTTTTTGTCGCGACAAATTGTCAGGGTGAGTTGAAAATTTGTTAAAAATTGGCAGAGGGTTGCGTATTTGTCGCTGCAAATTGTGTGGGTTGTAAATTTGTCAACTAATTCGTAGTGTTTGGCTTTTTGTCGCGACAAATTGTCAGGGTGGGTTGAGAATTTGTCAACAAATTCGCAGTGTTTGCATACGTGTCGGGCAAATAGTGAGGGAGGTTTGAGTTTCGAAGAAGGAAAAGCGTGTAACGAGACAGTAACTGAACTACTTCTTAACCTGACTCCTCTCTTCGCACTTCTGCACTTCAGCAATTTCTCTTCTCCTTCACAAACCTGCCACCAATGTCCACGAAAGCACTCCTATTATCACATATTCCAACAAAAATCATAATCAAAGATACTTCAAGCCCTAATTTTATTACTCAAATGTCATAAACAAAAAATTTAATTTCATCTGGATAAATTATCATTTAGGGTGAATTAACCGCAAATTAAGCAACAAACAGGGGCTTCAAAAACAATGCTTCGTTTAAAGTATACTGATGAAAACTCAACCCGTCATGACAAATAACATTTCATTTCCAGCATGTATATCTCATCTGGTTCATGATTGAATTAAAATTTTGAGTGGCCAGGACGCGTTGTCGCCATCGCACCCGGAATCTCTGATCATGCAATGGTTATTCTGTCCTTCTTGACAAATTATTCCAGTGTTCCCATGAAAATCGAGAAAACATTCCTGGACTACACTTCAGTTCAATGGCCTCTCATAAATCAAGTTTTACTGACTAACCCTATTTTTTCTCGAGAAATGATGATTTTCAGGCATATAAATGCAAGCTGGCTGTCGCTAAAAATACCTTCCTCGCATTTCTAAAATCGGTCCCTGTTCGCAAGGTCAAGGTGAGTGTGAAATATTCATGGGCGAATTTTAGACTGAACAAGCTCCTGCAAAGAAAACGGCGCGCTCATTCAAAATTTAAACAGAGCGGGAGACCGATTTGATGGAGTCAGATATCACGAACTTCGAACCCAATTACCTAAATTCGCACCCTTCCATAAATTTTTGATGGAGCTCTTGAGGGCCAGCGTTGTTAAAAATTCTGGAATTACATCAAGTCCCTAAAAGAGAACAAACAAATCCCACCTTTAGTTGGAACAAACGGCAATCTGGCAACAGAAATGAAAGAGGTTGTTGAAGTCCTAAACGGCTACTTTTCGAGTGTCTATTCTTTACCAGTTCCTTTCACCACTCCTCTGCCCACTTTACCCACTGCTGAAAATCCATACCCCATTCCAGCAATAAATGTGGCCGGAGTTAAGAAACGTCTTTCAAAGATTAACCCCAAAAATCTATGGGCCCTGATGGCCTTTCAGGTCGACTACTGAGAGAACTTTCCCCAGCATTGAGCAACATTCTGTCGCCGCTTTTTTCACAAATACTCATTTCCGGTAAACTGCCACCAGATTGGAAAAAAGCTCAGGTTATTCCTGTTATAAAAAAGGACAAACCGCCTAACCGACCTGATAGCTACCGCCCAATCTCACTCACTCGCACCTACTCCAAAATGTTTGAGCAAATACTCGCAACTTTCATGAGGGATTTCCTATCTGATAAGGCAATTCTTCATCCGAATCAATTTGGGTTTCACCCAATGATGTCTTGTGAGACTCGGGTGCTGCTTCTGGTCGATGAGATCGCCAAGAATCCAGACATTAACGTTCCTACCCTTGCGATATTTCTGGATTTAAAAAAGGCCTTCGATCTCGTCCCACATGAAAAACTTCTCAAAATGGGCATGTTGGGATTTCCCACCTTCATCCTAAAATTGATAAAAAGCTTTTTGGAAAACCGCACCCAAGTGGTCTCTGTCCAAACTCACAGCTGAATCCCCAGTTCCATCAGGTGTACCCCAGGGTAGCGTGTCAAGTCCGCTATTGTTCCTCATATACATAAATGAAGTGTGTGCAAATCTTCTTTCCAGCATACGTTTGTTTGCGGACGACATAGTGATTTATAGAGCTGTAACTTCTGCAGATGATGTCGTCATCCTGCAGGCGGACCTCAACCTGGTCTCTATCTGGTGTGGCGCCTGGGGTATGCAAATCAATGCAGAAAAACTAAGTCCATGTGCCTTGCAAAGCACTCCAGGGTCCCTATTGTTGAACCCAATTACAGTGTAAATGAGCAGCCCATTGAAAAAGTAAATTCCTTTAAGTACGTGGGTGTTGCAATATCCCTGGACCTCTTATGGCGCCATCATGGATATACCATTTTGTTGAACGCACAATAAGCGCAAACAACATGTACGTATGCATGATCAATGGAAAATAACCAAAGATATCCATTGCATTGGCATATTCTACATGCACCTATTCGATTAATTCTTCGATTTTACATGCAACAATAATCAGTTAACACCTGGTAGGTTCAATTTTCTTCCAATACAAACACCTGGGACAATATTTCAAAATCTGTTTTCGGATAACCACAAATCTTGCAAGTTTTAATTTTGACCACGCTTACCTCTTTCATCAATTTTCCTTCATTTCCCAAACCCTTTTCACACCTTGCACATTCCCCCTTCCCTGCATCACTCCCGTTTCCATGCCTCCCTCCGCCTCGCACATTACTTCTGACAACATCCTTCTTATTCGGTATGGACCTTCCCATTTCATTCGAATTTGACCACCGACATACTCCGTCCCACCACTAGATCTTCAACATTAAAGTTCGAATCCCTGGGATTTACTTATCTTATACGTGCAACTCTTTTTTCATCTCCAACTCCATATTCCCGTCTAGATCCACAAAATCCACTTCTCTGGCAAATTTCCACCTCTCTTGACTCCCATCACCTCTTGTCTTCACCTTATTCCTTAACCTGCCTCCACTTCCCTTTTCAGACCTCGCTTTCACGACACAACTTATCTCCTGTTTCACCACCAACTCTTCTCTCTCTACCTTTCCTCCGTCATCACCCTGTCTCGACTATATATCCTTGCGACTTCCTTTTATTTCTTTCTCAAATGAAGTGTTGGATACCTCATTTAGCTCAAACACCTCTCTTGGCACCCCCTCCTTTCTTTTTTCTCGCCTTCTGCTATGGGCACGTTTTGTTGGGGTGCCCTTGCCCACTTCAACAACTCTCTTTGTTCGACACCACCCATCCACAACTTGCCTTAATCTTTGAGCGCTTTCACCTTGAACATTTTCTTCTCAAAACCAGGACCATACCCAAACTATCCACAATCTCTACCCAACAATAAATGAGTTCCATAGGAACACAACCCAGAAAAGAAACTACCAGCCGTATGCACCAAAGCCACTAACCCGAACCCTTTTTATTGACTTTTTTAAAAAGTCAATTTCATGTCCAGATGCACCTTTCTCGAAACGATGGAAAAGGAATACTGTTGTGCATTGAAATCAAATTTTCCAACAGATTTCTACATGTAAAAATTTTATGTCTCGAATTCTGTTGGAAAATTTGATTTCTGTCACAACAGTATTCCTTTTCCATCGTTGAGAAAGGTGCATCTGAATGTGGAATTGACTTTTTTCATGCTTATAGGGTTAGGGTTAGTGGCTTTGGTGCATACGGTCGGTACGGCCGTATGCGTTGTTATATTTCCACTCTTTCCCCATGACCATCAAATTCATCTGCACACAAGCAGCTTTTATTGTAGTCTCACATCATATGCCAACATTTCTTTACCCTCCTTCTCTTTTCTCTTCGTCCTACAATTCTCCACGCAGCTTTCTGTTTATCATGGAAATTGTTTTACCCCGTGTCAGGTTAAGGAAAAAATGGGTTGCAAGATTGGTGTTGCAGATTAAATATGCTGAATTGAATTTCCTGCACTATTCGTAAACGCTTAAAAGAAAGCTGAAAACTTTACATTCGGATTATTGGAGAGCCTGCAGAAGAAAGGTACGCTTGGACGTCCAAATTGTGAACAATCTCTCGAGAGCAACCATTTCTGACGAATCAGTCATCGCACCTTTTTGTCACCACAATTCACACAATTGGCTATACCTGTTATGCAGAAATAACCAACATGGAAGAATGCTTTTGTAAACTTTTAACAGTTCGTTCTCATTGCTTTTCAGGTGTAGATGCTGATAATTTGTTAAGGAGGAAGGTTTTCGGTAATTATACGCAACTTATCTTGGAATGTTACGCAGTTGAAGGAAAGTTCGGGAAATGAATCTTTCGGGAAATGAAATAATTTCTTACCGAAGCAAAATTAATGTTCGCATATTTTTTCATTTGATTTCGCACCAGCAAAATGAGTCGCAAAACACATCACATTCCTGAAACGCAGGATACCCGATTGGTTTTGTGCAAATCCCGTGCAAATTATGAGCTGCCGCCTAATTTTGTCACGTCTTTGGATTTCAGAACTTCAGATGGTCTTGTCTTCACATGCCTAAAAAGTAGACTTTTAGTGGACTTTTAGTAGACTTCACATGTCAATTAGTAGACTGACCGGCAACAGAAACACAGCACCGAAAAGTTTCTGAGGGTCATGTTTCCAGATCAGTTATCCCCAGCCAATTCATGAGTGTTGGTCATGGCTTAAAAAATGTAACAACTGTGCTGCAGAATTCAACAGTGTTGTTCAAAATACCTTAACTGGACTTTTCCAATCAATACCGCGGACAAGAGTCTCTTCCATCTCGGAGATCTTCACCGGAGTCATTTCAAAGCCACCAGAAAATTTGGAAAAACTATCTCTTTTTCGGGATTAAATTTCCCAAACAAGTAACCTCACAACTTTCTCATATGGTTTTAAAATTACCAGTCATCACCCCTTCAAACTTGATTTTGCATCATTATCTGTCGTTCTCACGCTGTGACGGACAACATAATTCAGGAATCTAAAAAAGAGAATCCAAGAACCGGTAATCCAAGAACTGGTAATCAAAGAATCGGCAATCCAAAGAAGTTGCAATCCAAGATCCGGAACAGTTTTCAACCAAGATACCGAAATCTTCTCTCATTAACGGCCGCAACCCCAGAAGAGAATCAATAGAGAACCGCAGCACAAGTTAAATCTTGAGTTTGTCGGAATAAGCGACAATCGAGCAGGGCGGTTAAAGTCTCCTCTCCGATGCGTAGACCTGACTGTGGTTGGTGCGGCCGAATGCCGCAGCTTGAAAATTCATGAATGTTGCGCTCCGTTCGAAACTAAGAATTCATACTGCTGCTAAAAGCTTGATTTTGACGGTATCCAAGATGAAACTGTTCGACCCTTGATCTAGTCAAATGCTGTGACGGCATTTCCTACGGAAAGTCCAGGAAGAGCCCGATTTATTAAAATTAGTAATTCAATTCTGGGCGGATTGACCTAAGTTTTGCATAAATAGGAGACATAAAACGATACCTAGCGTGGTTCTGCTGTATCCGAGTGATCTAAGAAGTCAGATTTATGGTTTTGCACTCGACATTAGAATTTGGGGTCCCAGGTTCGAATACCATGTGTTCCAAAAATTTTTAAAGTGGCCCTAGAATTTTTTTCGGTCAAATTTCTTTCTTTTTCGATCACGTTAGGTAACTAAAGACCAGGTTAGGTCTGGTTTAGTGAGTTTAAAAAAGCTTCCGCATTTAAAATGCAAAAAGATAACAACTACCCAGAACTGTTACACCATTTCAAAGAAAGCAACAGCCCCAGTGATTTTCAGCTTGTGAACAAACTGGTCGTGTCGTGATAAAGTGTCGAAAATTTCAGATCGTTTATATTCGTGAGACGAATCCGATATGATAATGAATCGTGATAACTTGCGTCGTTTTTCCATGCAACTGAGATGCTCGCACCGTGCGTTTCTCCATCATTGCAACCCTTTTCCAGCGTGCATAAACAGGCCAGTTCCTCAATGGTGTCGGCACTACAAAAATTCTTGATAACTCCTTGATGATTTTGATGTTTTGATGATTTGATAGTTTCTTGATTATTTCTGCCCATTTTCTTATTAGGCACAGCACTCGAAGGACCGCATACGAAGTCGGCAAAGAAAAGATAGGTTGGCACTACAAAAAATGAAAACCAATGTTTATGGATCTGTTCCCTACATATGCCAATACTGGGTAGGTCAAACGTTTTCGGTAATGTCACGGTATGCATGCACGCACCGTACGGACCATGTTCTTGTTCAACTGAGGCCAGCGTTTTTCAAATTATCACACTTTTGCACTTACAGAGTGTGTCCAAAGGCGACTTGATCAATATTCTTAGCCAAGTTTTAGGTGTGTGAGGTGGTAGCGGTATCGGTGTCAGATTTACTCTGTTCGACAGGTTTTCGTGCCATAAAGGCAATCATCAATTGTGAACAGCAGAGGTTCATCATATACCAGGGAAGGGAGGGGAAGGGATGGGAAGGAAACGCGACCGTCGGCTGCATTATCGAAAGGAGGGGTAAAGGGAAAAGGAGGGGAAAGATCCGCGAAGAGATCAGGAATATGGACGGGGCCTAGTCATAGGGCCTATAGCAATCACTTCAGACACCCAAGAAGGTGTCCGAAATGTCATCGCCCGTTTTGACTAACAGTCACACAGTTTACCCACGATTCTGTGGCAAACTTCAAATAAGGCTTGGGTCGCATTCGGCCAGCCCAATCGGAAAAAAAATTTCATGCGTCAAACTCACGAGCTTGACTCCTAGATGACTCAAGAGCCCGTTGTCCTGCGCCAAGTTGGCGCAAAACAGTACTTTTTTCCTGCGTCTGACCAACTCTTACGGGAATTGTTGTCTTTTTCCCAGTTGCAGTCAAGAACGTTTTTTCGCCTGGCTCTTTGATGGGACTTGAACCAAACATGTGCGATCCATGCCTGTGTCTTGCGCTTTACTCCAACACGCATGTTTTTCGCACGCTGTCTTTTTGGCGCATTCAGAATATTTTGCCTCAGAAGCGGCCGTGCCTTTTCTGAGCAAAGGAGGCGTTGTTCACAGAAAATTCGCATGGACCATTTTCGGCCCTTTAGCTCATTTTTGCGGAAAGACCGTTCGGAGCACTGCGGAACGCCACATGCTGTTGTCACGTGCCGCTATAAACTACACGCGCCGAAAGTGTTGCGTGATGTGGGAATCCTTTCTGCAAGAATATGTGGGTTGCCAACAAACGACTTATGTAGTGCACGAGGCTGCGGTGTTTGTGGACTGGATTGCTAACTATAGGTGCCAGGAACTTTAGGAACTCGGGGGGTTCATACCCAATTCATCTAATACCCAATTCATCTACTACCCAATTCATCTAATACCCAATTCGTCTAAAACCCAATTCGTCTAAAATTGCCTTTTTCCTGAGTCATCCATCTGCCCCGATTCCTATAAACCAGAGCAAACTGCAGAAGGGGAACCAAGCTTTTTGCTTCGCTAAACTGAACTTTCTCTATCTGTAAACCGAATCTGAACCTACTTAACCAAACCTAACCTCCAAAGGAGCCCAACCAAATCGAACCTAACCTAACGTCTGATTCAGTTCCGATAAACCAGGAAACACCATACGTGTATATGGAGCAAGTCCGCTCAATTGCAAAATCATGCCAAGCTCAATTCAAGAAATGACCCATGCCCGGCGCAATTCGTCTAAAATTTATTTTAGACGAATCGGGTATTAGACGAGTTGGGGTGACACGACTCGGGGAGCTTCGATAAAAATTCAACTGATTGATATGACATGTGGATATTTTTGGATGTTTTCGGTTTGTGATGCGCTTGATCCGATAGTTGAATTCAACGACTTTGTAAAGCAGAAAAAATCTAAAGACAAAATAAAAAATCAAACCAGCATGCCGTCGTATTCAATCAAATGAAGTTTACTAATGTCATTTCTTAACCAAGGCATATAGGAAAGGTTGCGACCTCTCTGCCCTTTTGTGCAACATGCTGGGTCAACCAGTCTTCGAACGTAGGAAACAGTCCAAAGTTGAGGCAAGCTGGGCCACCCAATTACAATGTTGAGTATTGAATATTGATGCGCACATCTTGATCCCGGTACCAAATACATTGATATTTTGCCAAGCAGCAGGATATTTAGTGATCTGTTTGGCAATAAGCTCTTCACGGATTGTCTAAAGTATTCACGTGTTATAAAAATGGCGCCAAGGAGAATTTTATGGAGGAAGAGATGACACCATCCACGAAAACAATTTGAGTATCTTAAGACTGACGACTGGGTCCTTCCTTGAAACAAACTGATCTTCTTCATCGTTGGCATTCAGAGCTAATTGAAACAGTGATCGATAACAGATGGTAATACCATATTTCGTTTTAGTACCAAATGCCGAACTTGATACCAAGAAGTTCGACAACGTTATTCGGACTTTGTCAAACTCAATCGACATGACAGGTATGCTCTCCATTTAATCTGAGGAGAATATTTCTGATATTTCAATTAGCTGCGGTCAGCAATAGATGACAAGACGTTCTCCTTTAGCTGCTGAAATCTGTTGATCTCTTAATTTATGCTCCGAGGATTCTGAGGCACACAGGGCAATTGCTATACGGCCGACTTCGGTCTCGACTTGATGTTAAAGGATTTGAGAAGTTGATTTCATGATGCGAAGTCTCATGCGGATTTGGATTCAATGATTTTCAGGAGAAATGATAAAGCGGCGAAAATCAAACGCTCACCGGGTGAAACTCGTTGCATTTGTGTCAACCTATCCCCTGGTGTCAACCAACTACTTCATGTGCGTCTTCTGACTGGATTGAATTCAATTTAAAAAAAAAATTACAAACTATTCGTAGTGGGATTCGAACCACAAACCCGGATGCAGGTGTTTGGTCAAGTGTCCAGACAATTCAAACATTTGGTGCCGTAGCTAAACACCGGGTTATACAAAAAAGAGAGTAGGCAATGAGACGTTGCAAAAGTTACGTTGGATGAATTAGTTGGTAAGCATGGTAATTCATTCGTTAACGACACACGTTAGATGGGCGAAACGTACCTGGCCCGAAAATTTTAAGTCCAAATTGTATCAGGTTTGATTAGGGTAGGATAGATTAGGTCATGTTAGGATTTAGGATAGTTTAATTAACATTGTTTGGTTAGTGGAGTGAGGGCTGTTTTACTACGGGTTGGTGAAGATTTTGCGAGATAAGCAACCATTCGATCTAAAAGTTTTTCTAACCAAAGTATCCCGCCACGTTAAATCGACCACATGTTATAGGACAGGCATTGTGTTTGCATTTTTGGGATTTATTCTGTGATTTAGGTTTACTTTTAGGTTCGCTTTTGTAGATTTTTGTGTGGATTGGTTAGATTTGCTCAGCAACTGAGCGAAACTAATCTGACCTTATATAACCCAAAGAAAACCCGCCCCATACGCGCGAGTGACACTAACGCATATATCGCCAGAGAAGAAAACTAGCATCTATCAAAATACACTTTGGGGAATGCAAAAAAAATACGAAATAATTTTGGATAGAGCCGGTCAAGCGCGACCCTTCAGTTGTTATCTTTTTTGTTTTACATGCGTTTTACAAGGAATTTTTTGCTCAGCTTTAAACCCCAAACACCCGTCACACGTGCGTAACGATGCGATGATATAACTGCTCAATTTGCGTAGCTTGCAGCTTTCGTCAAAAGTTTTTGGTCTGAGAAGAAGGATCAGACGCAATAACCCGAAAGAGCAGAACTGAGAGCAGAATATTGATTGTGCCTTTATTGAAAGTCGAGATGATAGAATATTGAATGTGCCATTTTTTTTAATGTCGATTGAATGTGCCATTATTGAATGCCGAGATGATAGAATATTGAATGTGCCATTGTTGACTGTCGAGATAATAAAATATTGAATATCTCATTGTGCATTAATGAATGTCGAGAATTACGTTCTCTGCGGATGTTCCATGTTCCTTTTAGACGAGAACTTGACGACAGAAGTTCTGCTAGAAGGGATAAAAACTCTATACAAGAATAGTCCTTCGGGTGAGGTTATTAGCTGTGGAATTCCGCTCCAATAACTGCAGTTATTTAGCCGCAGGCTCAACATGCATACCACAGGAACCCTCACCCGGCCTGCATTGGGGAAAGCACCCTTTCGCTGTAGAATTTTCCCAACATTGTGCCGTATTCGGAGTGATGGCCTGGCTAAAAAGTCGCTTTCAGAACAATATTGAAATGCTTTTAAACATTTAAACAATGGCCCTAATGATCCAGTGCATTAGATGATGATCCATGCCAACCAGCAGCCTTTTAAGAAATTTAAACGCGGCTCACGATCAGAGCTGAATGGGCAAAACAAGCTGGCAAAGTTCATCGACAAAAGTTATATCTGATCAACCTGCAGCGCGCACAAGACTATGGAATTTTGGAAAAGTTTCTTCTCGGTACGTAAAACACGAAAGTGAAAAATTAAACAGCGTGCAAACGCAATGGCATCAACAGTTGTGCCAGCGTTAAAGCAGTAGTAACACTCGGAGCAGCCACAGTAGGCTTGAAGAATTATCTTCAATCTTGCAGTAGTGAATGGTGGGAGAAGTTATCTGATAGTTTTAAATGGGAGACGGACTGTCAATCAAAAAGGACTAACTATGCTAATCCAGGCCAAACACCAAAGCTAATCACATAGGCTATTCCGTTGGGCTACTCCAGGCTTGGTGTGCATCTTGCCCATCAAATCACATGGAGCGAATTATTCATCCTCGTGATCGCAGCTGAGTCTCATTTTACACCAAGTTGCGGAAAAACGGCCTGCTTGACCCCAAGCGCCTGCAGATACCTTGGGAGTTCACTAACACCTGTGCGCCGCGTCATTGCGGTAATATCTGCAGTAATTCTGCCCCCCGATTCTGGCTTTCCTTCCCCTGTGCCGATTCGGGACAGTCGCAGGACAAGTCAGTGGTTGCTGTCTCACCCCAGCTTTTGGGTTTCGACCCGATGTTACCTTCGAGAACTTGTGTGGTGTGAGGTAGGATCTGATTAAGTCGCAGATCTCCGCCGGTCTCCTAATCGGTAGGACCAGAGTCCCCAAATCAGTCCATTCCGAGGGAATGATTCAGCCTTCTCCATTCCACCTGGTCAGTCCACACACACACTGCAGTGATGTCACAAATCCTTCATCATTGGCTCAGCGTCAGATCAATCATCCTTTGGGCCAGGTTATCGTCATTACCACACCTCCTTCGTCCTTCATTCTGTGTCATCTCCTGAGTTCATCAGACATCCGTTACCACAGTTCATCCAACTGCTCACCTTGACATTCGTTTATTGTCTAAAACAGGAGAAAAAAAAGAGAAAAAAAGGATGAAGGAAGGAAGCAAAGCAACTTCAAAAGAGGCAGCTTTTAAAAAGAATAAAAAGAAAAAGAAATAAAGATGACATAAGAAG
>JASGXE010022227.1:0-12582 GCA_030068105.1 Sinentomon sp. SZTP_YWyxl
TCTTCGGTGCTGAGAGTCCGAAAATCGCTTTGTAAAGCGTGTAGGCAGTCCATATCCGGCAACACTCTTCGAAGAAAAATGATTGTTTTCAAAGGGATATTAGCCAAATAAACTGCTTCTTTGCTTGCAGGCGACAAGCATCCGCCTCGACGTGAATGTTAAAGGAAACTGAAGAGATCAAGTTTACAGCCAGAACGAGAACTGCTTCCGTTTCTGCTTCTTAACGGGACTTCGGCAGACAATTCGGTTGTCTCGACAAATGCATTAATGTGAAGTCACTTTTGAACAACCACTCGGACCCCAAGCAAGCAAAGAAAGATTCACATTAAGACATGTCGCCAATATAAATAAATAAAGTACCTACTGTGCCTATATGTACAACATACGTACACCGTCAATTTCCAGGAGACAGAGGCGTAGCATCGATTTTCTTCAAAGTAAACGCCTTGAAGGGGGTAAAAATATCATCGTCTCTCTCGCTAATCTTGAACAAGTCGGAGCAATATTTTTTGGTGGAGCTCAAGCGACAGCTATTCGTATGACATTATCGCTTCGAGATCAGTGTGCTTTGATTAAAAAATGGCAAGTTAAGCGCAAAAGGAGAACTCTCCTCAGCTATCTTGAACTCTCTTTAACTCCCTGCCATTTTCGCATGGTATCCCATCCCATCTCATCATTCATCCCAAAATGATGGGATGTATCATCTCATCATCGTGCATCTGCATCACAAATGCAGATGCATCCAATCTGCATCCATCATGATGGGATGCATCCATTATCATCATATCATCGTGCATCTGCGTCATGAATGCAGAATGCAGATGCATCCCACGTGCATCACATCATGATTGGATGCATCCCATCTGATTCTATCATCGTGCATCTCATCATGAATGCAGATACATCCCATCTGCAGACCATCATCAGCTCCTATCTTCTTGAGACCGAGTCTTGGAATAACGTGTCATTGCACAGCGCCTTCACCGCAGGCTTTCCATTTTTGATGAATGTACTCGTGCATTTAAAGTTTAATATCTGACGGTGTGGTGTACGGTGGTTGGATCATGGGATTCGGTACATTCCCGGGAGGACAATAATTTGATTAATTTCAGAGGTATTTACACTTCTCCAAGGAATGTTATGCGGATCTCGACGTTCTCAAGGATGGACGTTTAAGGCTGCGAAGAAGAGCGGTGATTCCGTAAAAGGAGGCACTTTTAAGTGTGTTCACATCTGAATTGCCAACGAGAAAGCGCGACAAGAGAAATTATTCAAGTCCTTGGGTCAGGAGCAGCCGACCCCCAAGATCCTCTGGCCGCTGATGGGAAAATGGCCGAGTCTCTGCGAGTGCGAAAGCGGCAAATTGAAAATATCAAAAATGATTGGATTCGGATTGGAGGAAAAGACAAAGAGAAGAAGAACTACAGGTTAAATCTGTGTGCATGTGTGTGTTCGACGTGAGTTTGAAAGCACACAAAGTCGAGCCGCTTAGCTGTCTGATCGGACGGAGTTGGCAGCCGAGACCGAAAGGTCTGGCTCTGCACAAAAGAAATCAGACATGCATCGTAACAAGAAAGCAAATAAGTGAAACGCCAAAATACGAGATAAATCACGATGAGAGAGACAGAGCAGGGGAGCGTGGAAAAAGTATAGTTACGAATACAACAGCAAAGCACATGGAACGACGCTAGAAACAAAGGAATTCTAATTATAACTATTTCAATCGCATCTCCCAGGTAGATCGGCCAAACGTTGGCTAACGGCAACGTTGGAGTGAGGGCATCGGAGTCAAGCAGTCTAACTATGTGCCAACGATTTCGAGCAGTGCGATCGATCGATAATGGATTTTAGGAATTTATCCGGGAAAAATAACTTCCGGTAAAAGCTCACGAGAGAAGGCTACATGGTGTTCTGACCAATTCTGGAGGTCTCATCTCTTTCCAAAGACGGATTCTGGTATACCTATACGGGAAGGCAATAGCAGATATTCCTATAGGTACTCACAATTTTTATAACCATTTGTGATACAAGCCCAGGAAGCTTTGGCCAACATGAACAAGTGGGGACACGGTGCCATATTGCAAAAGAGGACGTCACTGTGAGCTACAGGGATCATTGAGCCACATAGAAGCAAGTGGACATAGGTATATGTCACCATACTCTACAGTTAGGCCTCTGTAACCTCTCAAGATAGGATAGTTGAATAGTTTCTCTGCTCTTTCGGCATTATCAAAAGTTTCAACAAAGAAAAACAAGATTAAAAGTTTCGCTTCCAGGGAAGCCATGGTTTTGTCTTTTGCAGTGTAATAACTTTCGAAATGATTTCCAGCACATGTAAAAACTGCAAAACCAGAAAGCTTGGCAAACTGGTCAAATTAAAAGTGCCATGTGTGGAAGATATGAGATAAGTGATGAGGGGAGTGATTCATGTCAAATTTGGTGCAATGAAAACGGTTAGCAATTTCCGATGATGACAGGGTTTCTATAAATATCTGTTGGAAGTTTTCAACCAAAAAGTATGTCATCCGAACTGCAGTTTCTGTTCTGTCTTTGCACCCAATGTGACAGGGTTCTGAGAGAGAAGCAGTGCATGGAAATCCAAAATTCCTGGGTGATTGCTGATGCCATTGCCACAATTCGCTACTCTTTTGCCACATTTTGAAGAAAACGAAGGGGTGGCAATTCAACAAGGAATTCAATTCTCATGGCATTTCACAACTCAGTGAAATGCACTGGCAATTGAATCTGAATAAGTTGTGCGGAATGATGATCATATAGGAAGAGATAAGAACAGCGCAAGTTGCATTTTTCGTCGCAAATGGCTTATTTCTTCCTTAAAATTAGGCAACGGGTACCTATTTGTTCATTAAAGCCGCAAGTGTGGCTTTGCAAACAGGGTTTGCATGTTGTTATTCTGTTTGTTTTTTCCTTTATGTTATTGGATCGTATAGTTATTTATTTTGTTGGGTTAGGTAGGCAAGGTTAGCTTCTGTTTCGTTAGGTTTCTTTTTTTACCCAAATCATGTAGGGTTAGGTTTGGCAATAAGTTTTCCAATGCGAAACCTTATACGCTAACCTCTAACAAAATAAATAACAACACAAATCCTATTTTACGCCTTGTAGATCCTTTGGAGATAAGTTTGACGTCAAAGTCAACGATGGCACGGCAAAGTCAATCTGAAATTGTTTCCGTGCAATTTTGCAATTTTGTCCCCCGTATAAAAGACTTAAGCTAGAATGTTTACACCCTTCTACGATTGCTTCATCAGCATTGTTAGCACTGACAGTTTCGGATTAGGCAGTTTCAGTGTTGGGATAGGGGGACCCTTGGAAAAAAAAACAGGGTACCCTCTTGAGCATCTATGGTTGCAGTGATAAGTGACAAACGTGATTGGCCGTATGCCCCATTTCCACTCACACCCATTAGTCCTTTAGCACAGCTGTAAATTTAGCAGATGGGTGAACGCTTCCCAGAAATGGAAAAGGAATAGCATTGTAATTAGAAATTAAAGTTTCACAACACCAATCTACTATATCCATCGAATTGAGAACTGGGATAATAGATAAAAGAATATAAGATAAATTTAAGAATATATTCTTAATCTATGCTGCTGATTTTAAGTTGAGTGTGATTTCTAATGGAGAGTCTCTGGCTCACGGTGAAGGTGTCCATTCAGCGGCAGAATTTCGGAAGCTCTGATTCCAGTCAAAACCCAGATGACGTTGCCATGGAAACCGTTTTGTTTGTTTTGCGACTGAAGGATGATGTGAAAAGATGCCAGAGTCAGTTCTCCAAATTGTGACCTTTCACCCCATAACTCAGAAACAACTTGACCTAATGAGTTGAAATTTTGCATGAGAGACCTTCCATGTAAGCCTTGCATGAGAGACCTTCCATGTGTTTGCCTGCACTTATCTTGCTAGCAATTTTGATCATTTTTGGTGTTGGCAGCCCTTTTTTGGACATTGCCATGTCTGAGATTCGCAATTGGAGCCGGGAATTCTTCTCCGAATTCCTCGCCCTCTAGCAAAGCCTGCCGGAGTTGCGGAGTTGTTTTTTTGCCGCATAGCCACAAAAATCGCCAGCAGTCTGTTTCCGTTAGTTGAGAGAGAGACATCTCCGGCTCGAGCATCAAACTGCAACTGGATGCTTGACAAATTTGTTCTCCCGTGAGTGGGCATTCATGGCCATCAAACTTCCTTGACAAATCTGCTTGACAACTTTACTTGTCAAGTACGTTGGATCGTGAGTGGGCCGCTTAACAGACAGCTAAATTTGAGCAAACACTGACCATTTATGCGGAACTTGAAATTTTGACCCTTCAGGTTTCGTGGGTTTCGTTTCGGCAGGTTTCGCAGGTTTCGTTTCGGCAAAAAATTAAAAAGTGCAATCGTATAGAATAAAAGTGTCACATTTTTGAACCGATCGCAGAGAAAAATTAATCAGCTCTTCGTTTCCGTAAATGATAGAAAAATTCCAAATTTGGGCTAAATCCGTTGAAAACGTTTTGAGTTATCGATTTCCATCGAAAATCGACGATTTAAAACAGGGCTTGTGTTTTCAGTTTCCGGGTAAAAATAACATTTTGTCTCAGCAGACGACGCATTCGCGTCTGCAAAAGACAAAACAACAACAAAACAAATTGGCCAGTTTCGGTGCCAGCAGCCAGCAAGGTTTCGCTCACATGTAGGTAAGAAACAGCAACAATACCAAAAAGCTTCATGTAGTGGGGATACCTGCTATCTATCTTTTCCCAAAATAGCCTCTCAAACAATTAACCTGCTTGTTATGCAAATTAATTAACTACAATACCTGCTGGCTGCTCTTCCACCTTCCTTCCTAGGGAGATTCATCCTCTCAACACATGCATGCGGATGATGCTTCCCATGGCTCGTCAATGTCATTCTCTTGCAGCGCCAGCTCGGTTTGCGAACCTATAATGATTTTGCAATTGTTCAAAAGTTTGCAAGGTCCCATGTTGGCAAGGTCCGACATACCTACATGGCTGAAAACTGTTCAAACTTTTCCGACTTTTGGTGTCGGTTCGACTTCGGAGAGCAATCCTTCCTCGTTTTGACCAAAACCTGCGACGACCCTTGCTAAAGCTGCAGTTCTTGCCCGACTAAGGTAAATCCTGTCGTTTGCCCACCAGCCACGGTGGCATATCGGCGAAGTGAAGTCCACGATCCTGGCAAGTCTTCTGAAAAAAGGCATTGATTGGTAGACCACAGAGGAGGGTACATCGTGACGTTGGGTGCAGCCATGGGAAATCAGTTGCTACATTACACTTGGTCACACAATTCGGACAAGGGATTCATATCGGCTTGCGAGAAATGCTGCCATACAACGCCGAAATAAATCGTTCTGGCCAACATACAAATGTGATTGCTTTAAAGAATTTCTGAAGAAAGTTCGTACGTGTGCCAAAACTGCTGGAATGTTTCAATAAGCAGTTCCAGGGAGAGAGAGGACAAGAGAACCGCGGTCAGGTTTGCATGGCTGTGTCCATCAATGGCATTACGCTTTGAGGCCCGCCTGTGGAACCCGCGACTTTGCGGATGGGGTAGTATTGAGGACGGAAATATTTGGTGCCTCTCAGTTTCACAAACTCCATGTCCTGGATGCCAAACTAAGCCGTTGGTTTGGACGTCTCTGAAGATTGGAGAAACTGGATCACCACAGTTTTGAGTGAAACGACTAACGAGGCACATTGTTGTGTCTGTGCTACTCCTTTTTATGTCGTTGTTTTGAAAAGGTGAACAAAAACACAAACATCAAAAGCAGACAACCTGAAGCCATCTTTTGGTAGAAAATTGAAAGCCGGGTGAACGAAAATGATCGCATTCTCCTCTCCGCCGCCATCTGTCTCTAGTTGGATTGGACTATGTTTGATAACTTCTACAAGCTCTGGAAGATGGCAGCACCAAAAGCGCCGAAAGAATAGCTTCGCGATATATTCTTGGTCAACGATCTGGTGTCAAAAGAAAGAGGAATCTCCTTCCTCGTGGATGCAGCCCAAACCCCATTTCTCCAGTTTGTAGTGTTGGCTATCTTTGACTGCGATATCAAAGGACAAAAACATTTATTTTTCTCACAACGTCGCATAAAAAACCAGAACCGACTTACCTGCGGGTGTCACCAGGTAGGGCCTATAAGTGTATCGTGGCAGAGTTCGTTTCTCATATTCCACTTAAAGGGGCTCCTTGAAGGACCTCTTATCTGGTATCTTTGTGAACTCTTTGCAACCCAGCTTCGATCTGGGGCAACAGCCGACACACGGAGATTTTTTTATCTGGCTTTCGGCCTGGGCCTGACCTCCAGCCCGTCTCTTTCACGTCCGATCAACGCTGGTCCAGCTTCGGCTGATTAATGTGTTTTCCCATAACTGTTGCCCCCAAAACATTTTTTTTCTTTCTTTTAATTCTTATACAGGCGATAGATATTAAAGCGCCTGATTTCAACAAAGCGATCTAGAGGTGTGACATTTTGTTTAGGCCCCCTAAAGAGGATATTTTATTTCTGCGCAGCATAGGTAGAGTTTTTCCCAAAATCTGAACGGTAGCAATTTTTTGCATGTGTGAGTGCATGAATTCCGCCGCCGCAATGATGCGAGAGTGTCATGCCCCAAAGGTATGGCGGACACAATTTCGAGCCTTCGAGCTCCGTCGGATGACGTCATTGTGACACAAGATACAAGAATGGAGAGACAGCGCGCATGCAAAAACAGAAAAAGCCACCCACAAAACGTTAAATACGTATATCTCTTGAACCCGATGACAGATTTTGATCAAATGTTTTGTGCTGCAAAGCTGAAGAATAAGCGATTTCAAACATGTGCAATGATCCCATAATGTTCCACGGGTAAAATCCAGAAATTGCATGTTTTGGGAAAGTGCAGAAATAAAGATATGACAAAATTTCGGGTCCATCACACATATACTTTCAACGTTTGTGCGATTTTTTCCGCGTTGTAACATGGTTTCGACCTGATGGAAGAGTTGTAGAGGAAGCTTTCAGCTTTCCAAAAACACCAAAATCATTGGATTTGAACATCATTTGAGTATTTTATCGACTGAGAACGCGACACGAAGTATACGGAGCCATTCTAAATACCCGGACCACAGGAGAATGTTTTCAGACTTTTGAAGCACGGGGCAATGCAATTCCCCATCTCGTAAGCGCCATTAAATGCATTCGCCTTCGTGTAGTGTGTTTTGCGGTGTATGCGAGATGGGGAATAACATTGCCCCATGCGTCACAAGTCTGAAAAAATCGCCTATGGCCCGGGTATTCAGAATGGCTCCGTATTTTGTTTTCCGCGGCAATTAACACGCTTATATGCTTCGTGTCGCGTTCTCAGTCGATAAAATAGTCAAATACGAATATCTATTGTTTGGCCTCCCACAATGAAGCGGCCTGGGACCTCCACTTTTCCTTATTTACATCAATGATTTCCCAAACTCCCTTTGATTCACTATGCCAGGCTCTATGCGGATGACGTAATACTCTACCGGACTGTTGTAGAGCTCACTGACTGCACCAGTTTACAGGATGATCTTGATGACAGATTGGTGCCATCAGTGGAGGCTTAATCCGAACCCTTCCAAGTCTCTTTGGATTAACTTCGCAAGGGCCGGATCCGGACACCCAACATTGCCTGTGCGCCACAAACTGGATAACAGAGATATCGCCCGGGCGGATTCTGCGACATGTCTGGGTGACCTTTTTTGACCTAATTTGTCCTGGGGTCCCCACATCGACACGATCTATCAGAAGGCCATCGGTGTGCTTGCCTTTGTCAGCAGAACCCGGAAGCATGCATGTGCGAATCCGGCCTTAGTGCCTATCGCACCCTTGTTTTACCCATCCTTAAATATGCATGTGAAGTCTGGGATCCATATCAGGCTTCCCACATCATCCGATTGGACAGAATCCAGCATCGTGCGCCACGACTCATCTCTGCAAATGAAAACAATGAACAGTCTCCATTTATTTGTCGCGTTGCCTCCGTGATTAGAGTAGAATAAAAGTTCAACTTTCAAGAAATGCTAAAAATGGAAAATTTTAACATCGTGAGGATGAGCTTTTTATTGCATTGTTGACCCATTCGTTATGTGTGCATCAAGGGTGATTTCACGCCACCTGCCTTGAAATGACAAACTGCTTTTCATTACGCTTTTCCACTGCACGCAATTGCAGTGGAGAAGCAGTGAAAAAGTCGTAGAAAGCTGGGGAAAAGTAGTGGAAAAGCAGTGGAAAAGTGTAATGAAAAGCAGTATATTTTCTTTTCAAATTCACAAAAAGATGAACTGTTACCAGAGGCAACTTTTGAAAACTAGCTCGCAATGACACAAATATTTTGCAACTTTTCCCAAAGGGTGTGTCATTTTCACATGAAACTTTAATTTCTATTCCACATTACTTCCATATTAAAAAAAGAACTGTTGCGCGCGTTCATAAAATAAAGGAAGATACCTATTTTGCGTAAATGGGTACTGTCGGAAATTCAGCTTTTGCGTTATGCATTTAAAAATTGCATGCAAAACGTAAAAATGAGAAATTTCCGAGTGAACGTTTATGAGACACCTGCTGTTTAGACATGTGCCATATAGTACTTTGTTCTCCCATGATATTTTTTTTATATTTTTTTTTGCTTGTTTGGCAGAAGGTTATTCTTCTGAATCATTGCCAATATTCTCCATTTGGTCTATCCAACGCCACTTTACTGCATATGGCACCTTTTCTGCGTGAACTTCCTCCATACACTCCATTGAGATAGGACACAACCTACATTCTCTAACCTTCATTGGCCTTTGTATCCTTCGTTTCTGTTTCTTTGTCGAGTTATCGTATCTGTGTTATCATATCACATACCGCAGACCATATATCCTATGCCATGCACTTGCCAGTGTAAGTATGTAGTATGATGTTGTGATTAGTATGCAGGACAGCGCTCGTTTCAGATATATTCGTATACGTACGATTCACTTTTTGGAAGTAATTTATCATTGCTGCGCTGGTTTGGTTTTGAAGACGAAGACGATTCGTCTTGGTGGGGGCCAACTTGCATTGTTTTGCGATACAGGCTGCCAGCAATTTGTGCCCGCTTTATATAACAAGAAGAAATCACCGCAGGGTGGTGGAGTTCTCAAGTTAATCCTTTATTTCGAATATTCAACGACAATTTGTTTTCGACCAAGAGAAGTTCCTTAAGATATAATTTCGACTGATTTCCAGATAAGTTCAACAACAAGTCTTAGTCCAATAGGATTGGACATAAAAATGAAATTTTCGCAACACAAATCTCTCACTAAAATGGCTATAGTTGAAGGTTACAGTTGAAACTGAGCGGGAATAAGTTAGAATCCAGCGTCACATTTTGATGCTGCAGGAGAAAGATCATCCAAAAACTGATGGACAATGATAACAGCTATCAAGGTAGCAATTTTTTTTGCAGGCTGGCTTTTATGTGGCTATGGGCTGTGACGCATCCCACCACATGTTATGGTTAAATATTTTTTTCAATTGCCTGGTAAAATGTTTAATTTTGTGTGACATTGTTGTCCTTGTTGTCCTTGTTGTCATTGGGCCGATTTTTTAAACGAAGGCCATCTTTTAGGCAGCGGATTATTTTCTTTTTAAATGCAATTTTGTGCACAAAAAGAAAAGAATCCGCGGCCTAAAAGATGGGCTTCCTTTAAAAAATCGGCCCATTGTGTGGAATTGTTCCGGCAGTCCCTTTTGGTAGCTATGAGCTTTGAATGACGCACACCCAATAACCACATGCAGTTACCCGACCTGACTCGTGAATTGCGAAGTGCACAGAAAAAAGGACACTGCAAACTGAGAGCCTCTTTACAAGAGTTACGAATTTGTCATCGGTAAACGTGAAATTTTCACGAAAAAAAAACGCATGGATCTTGATTTGTGGTGCTTTTTTCTGGGCTGGCTTAGGCCTGAGGGCAAGCGAGAGCTGGTCACCTCAGAGACCTGGAGCTCACGAATTATGTCTTTGCTCGCTGAAACTATGCGTCAATGAAAATCACAAGTCACATTCAAAAAAGTATGTCCAAAAAGAGATGTGCCCTTCTGTACCAACCCAAAAATTCAAAAAATCCCATTTTTTTGAAAAAATTGACTTGTGCCCTTATCCAAATAAGGTGTTAGAATTACTGAAACCATTTGACTTGACAAAATGTGCCCTTATCCACCGACCGCAAAAATGAAAAAAAAAACATTTTAATAAAAAGTGTGACTTGTGCCCCTATCCAAATAAGCTCTTCAAATGTCTGAAAACAAGATCCGAGACCGCAACATCAGTCTCTCTCTCGTCGGTTGTCGAAGTGTCTGCATCAACATCGCGTTTGCAGAAATTTGAAGCATGATGGCGCTGTTTGCACCGTAAACATGAAAATGGCATGGCAAAAATAGTACAGGTGCTGACGGTTGCACCATTAGGTACATTGCGATATACAGAGAACAATCAGATAGGTACTAGAAGTTCACTGAGGAAAATGGAAGGTATAACTTCAGAATACCTCATGGAAGAAAGAATAGCGCACCATGAATACTGATGCACTGATGCTTCTTTCGGATGAATCCCATATGCTTCCTTCATACGTTGCATCATGCGCTGCCGTCGAAGCTTCCGATGCATCAGCTCCATCCAATTCGTTAAACGCCTCCGACTCTGCCGAATTCGCCCGTGCTTCCTTCTCTGCTGGCATCTCGTTCGTTCGGCAGGTGCATCGGTCGGTCAGGTTGCTTCGGAGCAGGATGCTGGAAGCATCAGATGGAAGCATGAGATGCATCAAAAGGAGGAACTGGATGCGACAGATGAAGCATTGATGCTTTGGATGCAAACGTCATTACAGCTCATTCCACTTGAAGATATAAGCTGAGAATGCGTAACACTAAAGACACAGAAAAACTTTCATTTCTATGCCGAGAAAGAAGTTTTCGACCGAGTTTTCATTGTTGACGACCGAGTTTTCATTGTTGAAAGAATTCTGAATTCACTCTGAGCACACTTGGGAGCATTCTTAGCTCATATCTTCAAGTGGAATGAGGAGTAGGCGTTCGAAGTTCTACCAGAAAAGAGTAGGTTCTTACTTGAGTAGAAATAAAACATTCAAATTACTCCCACACTGTACTTCGGCGTCGGTATGCAGAAAGAAGATCAGTATTCTTTTTGTTTTCGCTGAGAGTTCAAAGTAGTAAAAAAACTGCAGCTTCGTATTTTGGTGTATTTTTGACTGAAATAGTTGACCGCATTCCCCATTGACACTCCATTCATCTTCAACCAAATAGACAGTTCAACTGAGTGCGGACACACGTAGATTTGTGTGGCGAAAATTAAATTTCTATTCGTATCCATGCATAACTCGATTCCTTTTTAATTGTTGAAAAAATGCATCCACCTGCTAAATTGGCCATTGAGTCGGACTGAAGCTGAGTGTGAGTGGCTGAATGGCAATGGGGAAATCGGACAAGTAGGTATGAGATTGAGTCAAGAGTGGACAGATTTTTTGTATCAGAAATTCTTGGTTTGTCTGTCCAAAACAGATTTGCGGTTGCAACAATGGACAATGATCAATGCTCCAGTGTTTTCCTTTGCACATTGTTGCAAGTGACAATCTGTTTTGGACAGGCGATCCAAAAAGTCCGGTGCAAAATATCTGTCTATTCTTAACCGGCAAATGAGGCAATCCGAGAACGAGTGCAGACAGGGAGAAATATTCATCTATCCACACACGAGCCAGCTACACACAATCAAATGGTATAACAATGCAATTTTGTAAAGTCGTCGAAATAAAAGTTTCTCACTTTTAACCTTTCTTGTAATGTGGCACTTTTATTTCTAATTGGATAACGGAGGCAACAGTTAAATGGAAATATCGTGTCTGTGCGTGGATACCTACATTAATAGTTTGCTCTCCGTACAGTCAAGAGCAAAATCCTATTGCGTCTTACCATTGCATTTAACTGTTGTTTTACAACATTTTCGTTCTTGTAACTCAAACTCGTGCTCCCATAACCGTAGCAAATTATTTTTATTAAAATAAAGCTCCTTAATGACAAAAGGCAAACGTGACTTCCCATGTGAACATCCTGTCTTGCAGAGTGGCAACCTTAGAAAACTAATTTATAACTCATGTAATTGCTTCAAATTTTACGAAGAATGAAAACTCACTTCATGTGCTGAAACAACTGGGAAAGATCTTCTTATCAGGAAGCCGCCATCTGTGACACGAACAAAAATATTTTCAAAACTTATTATCATATTCACGAGATGCAGGACATATATATCCTGTATTCTAATGTGCCTATACCGTAGGTACCTTCTCCTGTAACATAAAGAGAGGGTTCGCCATGTGCGGCATGAGTATAGGTACAACCCAGCCAGCGATCCATATCGTGTTCTGCGGGAAACGGAAGAAATTCAGACCTGGAAAGAGAAAGCGGTCGATTCAATTCTCATATGAATTGTTCTTGGGTGAAATTTTGTCTAAATTTCAGTCCCGGACGTGATCTGAATGTGGCTCCACTGATAGACTTTCCCGACCCTCATGATAAAAGAT
>JASGXE010022246.1:0-15607 GCA_030068105.1 Sinentomon sp. SZTP_YWyxl
CGAAGGTTGACATCTCTCTCAATTATTGAGCTATGCTGGTTTTGGACCACCATAGACTTTAAAGTGCACCGACAGACACCATAAGGGGCCACATCTTCCTTCGTTGGACAAGCTATCTTCAGGCAAATGTGAGAACTCACTAGGACTTTTTGTTTTAATCATAGTGCACGTGCGGATATTTTTGTGGTCTGCCCTGGACAGAATGAAGACAAGATTTGTGGAGTTGCTCATTTGTCTCCAGAAAACGAAGTGCTGTTCTGCAGGCACACGTCTGTGTTGTGACGCTTAGCCACCTATTTGTCAATGGGCCGGGATGCGACAAAACCAACAAACACCACGGAGACATAGGACACTGATCGAACCGCTTTCGTGCATTGCAAGTTGCAACCACTGTTTAAATTTGCTGCAAAATTATTGATGCACACTAATCAAATGTCTTCCAATAGCGTTATCACACGTTAAGCATGAGGTTTTTCAAAAATTACATAACGAAGCCACTTGTTGTGTATACGTAATGCGCTGCAGTGTCTGCGCCCGGTGTGCTTGCAGCAGGCCGCAACCAAAGCAGTTTCCCGATACCTATGCACGGACTCTACCTGTGGTGTCTGAAATAAAACAGGTACGAGTATATACCTCCAAGACCAATTTAATTTCAAGGCTACTCTTTGTCTTCGCGAGCATACAGAGCGGCTGAATAGAAAAGCCAAATGTGGCGAAAATTAATGCATATACGCCCTATACGCATTTACATTCCCTGATATCGCATTTACAGTATAGTTGCGGCGGAACTAATGTACCCATACATGTGTTTTTCCCATTAACTATTGCCAATGAAACTTTTTTTCTTTCTTTTTTGCTCACATGCAGGCGACAGAAAAGAAACCGCCAGATTTCAAGAGCTTTCTGGAAATACGAATATCAGATTTCGACCTCGTTTCTAAATGAGGATCTTTGATAACTTCAACTTGGAGTTTTTGCTAGAATCTGAACAGTCGCAATTTTCTACGTGTACGAGTTCTTTTATTCCACCGCCGCTATACACCATGCATATACGAGAAGTAATCCATCGAGTGTGCTGTCCACCTATCGTATGCAATCCACCATAGTGGACACATTTCAGGCAGAATTGCACTACAGACCAATCGGAGCTCAACGCGCTGCCGAAGCAATTTGCAAGTTCACATGTCATTTTTTAGGAAAGCGAACTCGGGTACAACAAAGCCCAACATAATTAAGAGCAGTTTAAACCATTTTTCCGCTGATGGTGGTGGTGGGTTGAAACTGGGAGCGCCTCACAGCATTTCCATTCAATTGCCAGTCCATTCGGAAATGCACTAAGATCCAGTCACTTGACTCCATTCTGTTGGCCTATGATATTGACATTCTGCTTCTAACTGAAACATGGCTTCACGAAGGTATTAATATCAGCGAGGTTTTAAACTCCAACCAATATGACATATATCGAGCGGACAGACAAAGGGGTCGCGGTGGAGGAGTTCTTAATGGAGTCCGTAAAACACTGACTTCTTTCCCTAAGGAAATTCATTTCCAAAAACAGACGGGGGTTGAGCATGTCTAGTGCACCCTGGTCACTGAAGATTCTGGTAAAATTCGCATTGGTTGCGTTTATCGGCCTCCAAACCAAGGCATGGGTTCAATTGCAGATTTATACGATGTGCTCAAAATTCTGATTAAGGGGAAAAATGGCAATAAAACCAACAAAATCATTTTGGGAGGAGATTTCAACCTGCCAGATATGGATTATGGGAGTCTCTCTCAGTGAGAGTGAACTGTATACTGATAGGCCCAAACATGAATCATTTCTTGAAACTGTTGTGACGTTTGACCTTCATCAATTCGCCCATTGTCCCACTAGAGCCGTAAACGGTTCCGAAAACATTCTTGATCTAATTTTGTCAAACATTCCCAATCTTGAAATGGAAACTGATGTTATTTAGGGAATTGGGGATCCACGGTGCAGTGATAGGAAATTTTAAAACTTCGCTCAAAACAAAAGGGGGGATATGCCGAAAGATTTCCGTAAACAGCCGAGCTTGCTGGGACGGGTCAGAAGCGAATTGAAGTCCGCGCTGCCTCAGTTCAGAACTCACATGAAAGATGCGACTGCAGAAAGCTGCTGGATTGAGTTTAAGACTATTATTCATGCCGTGATGGAACGCTTCATTCCTTCTAAGACTGTTAATTGCGACAATTCTTTTCACCCATGGATTAAACCAGAATTAAGACGTATGCTGCGGAGAAAAAGAAAAGCTCATGCGCGGCTAAAGATAAAATTCAACGAGGACGAAAAACAAAAATTTCGGGAGCTCAGAAAAACTGTTAGACAACAAACGGTGGGCTCGCTTAACGAGTTTCCGACTGAAGCATTCGAAAGCGACAACAAGAAAAAGTTTTGGAACTTCATCAAATCGCGTCGTGTAACAAAAACATTCTCATCCCTGAGGAATGCCCAAAAAGAATCGGTCTCCGACTCATAGGAGAAGGCAGATTTGCTCAGCAGCGTGTTTAGCAGAGCCTTCACCGTTGGTAGCCACACTATAGTAACATTCCTGATTTTTGCCATAATCCATCGTCTCCCAGAATGCCCCCAATCGTTATAACCCTAGATGGTGTTTACAAACTGCTCTCTACAATCAACATTAACAAGTCACCTGGGCCTGACAAGCTTCCCGGGAGAATCCTCAAAACTCTCGCCACTGAAATCTCTCCCTTTCTCACTCTCATATTCCAACTTTCTCTGGACACGGAAACTGTGCCATCAGACTGGCGCAGTGCTCTTGTCGTCCCCATACCAAAATCCGGTTCTCCCGCAGACCCAGGTAACTACAGACCAATTTCGTTAACATGCATTGTTTTAAGATTTTCGAACATATCCTGTTTACGAATATCTTCTCACACGTCACCACGAATAAACTTCTTAATGATATGCAGCATGGGTTTAGGAGAGGCCTGTCCTGTGAGACCCAACTTTTGGAGTTTTTCAATGATCTTTCAAAGTCAGTCGACAATATGAAGCAAGTTGATGTCGTTTTTTTAGACTTCAGTGAGGCATTTGACAAAGTCCCGCATTCTCGATTAGTTAAAAAGCTGAAAAGCTACAACGTGGACCCCAATTGCGTTGCCTGGATAAACAGCTACCTCAGGAATAGGGTGCAGATGGTTGTGGTGGATGGACAAGAGGCACGGCCATGCAATGTCACATCGGGCGTACCTCAGGGTACCGTTTTTGGGGCCTTTGCTGTTCCTGCTTTACATTAATGATCTCCCCACTTGTATTGGATCACATGTTCGCTGTTTGCAGATGACTGCGTCATTTTGTCGTGTGATCAAGGACTGTAGAGATTGTGAATCTCTGCAGAGTGACATTGCGGCAACACTGGAGTGAGCAAACAAGTCGCAAATGGAATTCAATATATCTAAATGCGAAATGGTCACATTTTGTCGCCGCCAAGACCCAACGAATTTTGCTTATACCATGGGGTCGTCTGAGCTTAAGAGGAGTTGTGACTACAAATATCTTGGTGTTTTGTTCTCAGATTATTTGAGTTGGTCCAAGCACGTCGACAGAATCTCTAATAAAGGGCTCTCTCTTCTTGGCTTCATTAAAAAACATCTGAGTCGGTGTCCCCAAACGGTGAAACTCTTGGCTTACAAAACTTTGGTGCGCCCTGCTCTGGAGTACGCAAGCCTTGTCAGGAGTCCTTTCAACGGCAGCCACTCGGCCCAGATTGAACCGGTGCAAAGAATTGCTGCCAGATTCGTATGCTCTGATCTCTGATCATAGAGAGTCAAGTGTCACAGGAAATTGATGTTCCCAAATTATCAGACAGAAGAAAGGTCGCGGGGCTGTCCATGGTCCAGAAAATACTTTCTGGCAAAGTTTGTGTTTTGCTTCCACCGGAAGTTGAACGTTCACGAGTTCCATCAATTAGGCATTTGAACGACAGCAGTTTTAGGCACATCCTGGCACATTCCAATACCTACTCGGGTTCTTTTTTTCCAGCTACGATAAGGCATTGGAATAACCTACCGAATGAAATAACGGAAATAACAAATGTCGATCGCTTTCGAGTTGAGACTCTAAAATATGTAAGAGCGAATCCAGATTGTTTCCTTTGACCTTAATTTAACAAGCCGTGCCACAGGCTATTGCCGTTTGCACATTACAACAAAAAAATAAAAAAAAGAAAAAAAAAAGAATGAAATCAAAAGCGCTTTTGGATTTTGGACAACCATGAAAGTGGCCGGGATATCACAACTTTATTCAACTGCATGGTAAAAAGAAACAATCCACCTTGTGTGATGTCATCTTCACCACTGTCTGCTGCAAATTCTTCAGTTCAATGCAATGCCTCTTCTTTTCATTTGATATTCCAGCAGATTGGAAAAGGATTTAATGCACAAGTGAAATCATGTAAAAACGGTAATCACAAAAAAAGAAAGCAAAGTTTTGTACGTGGGCCATTACATGCGAGTAAAGTTGCCTTCAAAAAAGCCTATGTGAGGTCGAATCAGGGAAGGAGCTGTAGTCTTTTACACAATTATTGTTAATCTTCGTCATTTGTTCATCGCGCATGGGTTCAATGAAATGGCTGCTTTTCAATTTCAACTGTGTTCGGTCATCAAACACAGATGATGATATCAACTGTGTTCGGTCATCAAAATATTAGAAATTTCATCAAGAGTGGTTTGAAATATGCTCACACGATTGTAGTCACAGAAATTGTGGAAAAAGTTAGTTTTCTTAATTTTTTACGTTTGAATGTAAGTTCTGCAGGAGCTCCTCCCTACCGCAACAAATCCAGAAACTCAAATACCTATTACCCGTTTTCAGATTAATGTCACCAGATCTATCAACGACCGTAATCCACATTGCCACTCAAACTCAGACTCAACTCAAGTTTTCTGTTGCGAAAATTTCATTTCCATGAAGTTATTTCTATGAACTCAAACATCTTTTACGACAATGGTAGAGGAGTACCTACAGTACGTTGCAAAAAGGCGTTCACACATAGGAGGAATGGGAGATGATGATATTATCAATTTGCAAAATAACTGTCAAACGTATTGGCTTGTATGGAACAAACAGCGAAGTAAGAATCACTAAAATAGTGAGGTCAAGCACTAAACTGTTACAATTTATTACCATGAAAAGAATAACTCAACTTCATGAAATGTAACCTGTCGTTTATTGACGATAGCATTGAAAGAAAATGTTCTGTTGAAAACAACAAAAATTAACAAATTAATGAAAAAGACATTCTTTGCGTTTTGTCCTAACGAAATATCAATCAATTTAAAATGAAAGTCGAAAGTTACGAAGGGGGATCCAAAAGTAATGCAAGTTGCTCCTTATATTTCTTTGGGTACAACTTTGATTAAATACACTTGAAAAAACCACTAGAAGCATTCTTCCCTGACATCGATGCAAATTTCCATCTTTCTCATGCAACTGGTTGAAGCCCCACGTTGTTCTAAAGTGGGCTCTCTTTTGCCTCTGAATTGGGTGATTTTGACAAGGGTCGGCTGTTGGAAAAATGCAGTCATGCCATTACCAGCTTGATATTTAGAAAAAGAAAAGAGCTGCACCAGCTGAGCTGAGATGGGCCTGTGAATGTCTCACAAGAACGATCTCTCTCTCTTGCTGGGTGACCTAAATTTTCTGTTTTTTTTGTGATGTCGAATTTTCATTGAGCTCATTTTTCATGGATTCTGAGAGCCGTCTGAGCTGTTCTGGTGTGGATTTTAGGAAATTTCTTTCATGCAAGGATGTTTAAAATTAAACCAGTAGATAGAAGGATGTTTTGGACCAAATCAACAACTGTTGTTCCGTTGTCATCTGCAACTGCTTTTGTAGACCATAAGTAATTGTGACAGCGGAATCTCGTCTGCCAGAACCATCTTCATTTTTTATCAATAGCACTATCGTTGTTCGGAGAAAATTCATTGCAAACTTGAGCAAGATGAAAAGCAGTGCGGTGCTCAATATCCTTAGAAACCCTTCGCACTCGTGATGCAATTTTGAAATGCGGATTCGATATTATCAATATACCGATGCGAAATGCCTTGATGTTTCTTCATCGGAGCTGTATTTGGCCATTTCACAGGTGTTAGCAGGATAAATACCAGTTCTGCTAGCCTTATGCACTGTATGCCGTCAGACCGTTTCGAAAACATAAATTGTCTGAAATTGGAATATTCCATAACGCAACGCAAGAATAAACACTGAGTAGGTATCTGGCCACTGTATTTTGGGAAAAGCAAAGTATTCCGTTATCCGTGAAATGGATATCAGAAAAAATGCAATCAGCCACAACACATGAGAGTTGCAGAAGCATTTCGGCGCTGAAGACTTCACAAGGTTACCCAAAATCTTGGAGTCGAACTTCACCAGAGACATTTGAAACCTCAGAAACGCATAGAAGGAAAACGGTAGCAGCAATGTGTGAAAATACTCCACAAGGTAATGCAGTGAATACAGCAGTCAGCCAGCCTGCCGAAGAAAACTCAAATCTGTGGAATGATAGTTCTTCGTATCCCTTGGCCAGGTGATGATCAGTTTCCACAGACCATAGAAAGATGTGTTCCCAATAAAGTAGGTTATCGACGCTGTGGAAAAAATATCCAATATCTTCCTTCTTGAGTCGAAGGAGATGATCACCTTCCCACCCACAAACAGGAGCAACGCAAAGGGACTAAAGCGGTCGATGGGTTTGCAGAGGGATGAAGATAGGGCAATGAGTCGTTTGGTGGATTCCATTTTTCTACGAATAAAACGGTAGAGTAAAAAATGGCAAGCGTGCAACAGTGTAAAATTCTTCACAATGTGGTTGGGAATGCAGGATTCCAAAGAACCTATTTTCTTTAAAGGTCTCAACTCAAGTGGCTCATTTTACGAGTTTCTTCCGAGAAATTTTAACGTGTTGTTTTTCCGTCAGTCCTGTTTTGGGGGACGTCGTATGGAGCTCTTTACGTACAGAATCGGGAAAATTAATGGAGCCACTAACATAAATTAAATGACAGAAATGGTGTTGCCTCCGAAACTTTCCTTTTCTTGCGCCCTTTTTTTCCCAAAGAAAAAGTGTCGTGTTTCATCAACATGTTGCGACATCTGTTTCACAAGTTTTGTTTCAACAATTTTATTGCATATATTTTTGAAAAACACTTTGGATTTTTTTCTTCTTCATTTGGTTGGACTACAAAGGGAAACCTTTGGTGCTAAATTTTCGTCGCGGAATCAAATGTTTCATTGATTACCGAACTGCATTTAAATTCCATGCGTGATTCCATTTATATTCCCGGCACTGTACATGGAGCATAATGGAGCTAAATTATCACACCATGTGTTTTTATAATGATATCTTACAGAACAGGATTCGAATACAGGCCATTTTCATTTCGTTCACAGGACAGAGAACACAACAGAAAATTCAAAGTCGCGAAACATATCGGCATGAATTACGATTTAGGTTGCAAGCATACCATGCAATCACTTCCAACAGTGATCCAGGTACCTATACCTATTGTCGGGGAAACCCATAGTTTTAGTCAAATGAAATTGAAGTTTTTTCGAAAGTGCCATGTAATAAATGCATTGCCAATACCCAATTTTAACAGGAACTATGTGAATCGATGTTTTTATAACATGCCTTTAATGCTTCAACTATTATACGTCTTTCCTGATTGCAATTAGAGAAGCGAGCATACGCCATTTCCGTCAATACCTCAATGACTTTGACAAAATTGTCCTTTTGCACCTATTATTTTACATCAAGCTCGTCATGGTTAGACTCGGACACAATGACGAAATCAACATGGGAACGCCATATCTCCGGCAAAGCGCCATAAAAAGCGCCTCAGCAAGGCCCCTTTAAGCGCTTTGTCTCATGATCGTGAGGTAAATTTTTATCATTGGAGTAAATGGCAAAATTCACCTCGCAGCTGGGAGTAAGCAATGACGCCATATTGATCTCTCCGCTGAGATTGACGTGTTCATTATGGGGCTAACGCTAATTACGAGTTGTGAGGAAATTTTTGCCATTTACGTCAATGGTAAAAACTCAACGTCAACGTCAACCCCGTATTGATCTCTTCACAATCAATGTTTTGGTGTATCTATCGTTCAGCTCTGAACTTGATAAATGGCGAAGATCACCCGATTTATGTCAACCCGATTTATGTCAACCCGATTTATGTTATCACAAGTTCAGAGATAACCAAATTCCTTCATGTGACGTCCTGATCAGAAAAATTGTGACAGAAAAAAGGGACGATTCGAAACTTATCTGTGTGCGTTGGGGGGATAATTATACGCTGTCACTTTTTTGCTTGTTATTTTGTGTCACCTTATTTCTGCCATAGTTTACCTCAAGGTAGACTCGGCTCCGTTTTATAAAGGTAATCTCACTTCAGCGAAAACGGAACGCGTTTTGATTGGTGCGCGCTGTGATGACGTGTAGGTATAGGTAGATCACAGATTCTTAACTTTATCTTTATCTTAGGTATAATATCTCATCTCATAGACGCAAGTCAGAACAATGGTGAATTGGCAAGCATTTTTTCGCCAACCATGAATTTTGGCTCATGAATTTTCGTCCGCAGTCGAATAAAATATTCGCTCATATTGAAGACATCGCACGTTTCGCAAGAAAATTCTATGAATTGTGGGGAAAGGTTATTCATAGAATGCTTTGTAGGTTTTGCCAATTCTTACGCAAGCGATTTACCTGCCTTCCAAGGAACACTGGGCACAGAAACAGAATTTTTCTTACTTCATTAACAATGACACCACTTTTTCTTCTTCTTCGCCATTCCTGAATCGACTGGTTTTGTCGACTTGCAACTGGCGTTCAAATTGTTCAACGGAATGAAGGTCCTCATCCGGATGAAAAAATCCGATTGCTTCGGCCGGAAACTCACTGAACTGCGAGGCAAGCATATCTGAAAATGCCCTCAGATCTCGGTTGGGTTCGGATTCCATCCCCGTGAAATGTTTGGAACTCGTGTTCCAAACACTGCAACGCGTGGGTTCTGTTCCAATCGCAGTTTGGTAAATGTTACTGCAAATCCCTTATGGAAAACGATGAAAACTTATCGCACCACCTTTTTGCGTCCTGATTGCGAACAGCGCATCAGCACATTGCTGACATCTTCGCTATGGCATAAGTGCGAATGATCGACTCTGAATTGAGATGACCGACGGAAGTGACAGATGATTTGATTTGGATTTGGGAGAGAAAGAGAAAAACCAAGCACAGCAGTTCAATGACATCACCGCCTTCCTTGAATGCCCGTGAAGCAACAAAAGAAACACGTGCGCAGGAGATTCATTCTGCGTCTCTTCGAGACAAAAAACAACACTGTTGTCTGTTTTGCCGTGAACCACTGGACGTTTGTGAGTTTGGATGCCTGATAGAGGGAGAACCCGTATGTAACGGCAATTTTTTATCAATTCGTATTTTTCGTAAAGCACAGAGCAGTCTTTCTGTATAACCTTCCGGTCAAGTAGCAATTTGGCACCGACCATTTTCCTATTTTTCAGTGGGTTTCACCCGCAGTTTTGAGTGGCCTTGGCCAGGTGATGTGGCGATCATTCGCCATATTCGCATCCGTTTCCGGCGGAAAGAATGATCCGCACAGAACAAATTTAGGATGTTCGGCGGCATTCATCAAAGGCTTGTGTTTGGGCTTTTGTGAGATTTTACCGCCGTTGTTTCAAGCGTTTCCGTCCCAGGAAAAATACAAACTGAAGAAGTTTAGGATGCGAAGCAGGACCACCCATACAAGGTCTTTGCAGGTTTCCTGGAATTCTTGGGAAACCGTCGCAATCGCGTTGGTTGTTTCCAATTCCGGCCAAATTTGAATAAATAGTAAGATTTTGAAATACCGAGGTTATTTGCCAGTCAGTTCTCGCTTCGAGTTTGTTTCCACATAACCAAGATCTCACAACCAAGAACACTTGGATTTTTCGTGCCTGATTTTGCATTCGTGCTTATCAGTGCCGTTGACTTCTGTCTTTGGTGAAAACTCCTGATCAAGTAAAAGGAGGTAAGTCAGTGACTTCTCTGGGGTTAAATGAAACAAAAACTTCCCATGTTTCGTTCAGTGCAACATGTTGGAGACTCTCCAAAAATTTCCTAAATCAGGATTCTATTGACTGAAAAATTACTGAGAATTTTTCAGTGAAATATTTTGCCAAACATTTTCAGTGATTTTTTGTAAAGGTGATCATCTCAATCCCTAAATAAATTCAGATTAAGTACTTCTGGTTCAGTCTATGCCCATCTCAACAAGTGGTCAGTGCCTGATATTGTTTGTCAGGAATTTACTGTTTTGGAACCTTTCAATTGAACATTAGTTATGCCTGGCATAAATTTCCCTTTCTGAAAACCTGCTTTTTGGACAATTCTATCTCTCTTGAGTTTAATCTCCTTGATCCTAACTTTGAGAATGCACTCTTGAAGTGATCAGATTGAGCCCAGTGACGTGATGAAAGCTCAAATTATTGTGACCACTTTCCAAACATCAAATCTTTCTGTGCTGAGTGGAGCAGATAAAGTTTGTTGACGAGCATGTCCATTTTGGGTCCTGGACTTCTTTCTTGCAGTTTTTGATGACACCCAAAATCTCAACATGTCTGACGACTCCTAGCCACGAGGGATAAGTTGAACCAGGAAAGCAGCTAGGCAGAGTAAACTGGAAAGGGCGTTAGATCGGCTCCGAATCTAGAGACTGTCTAAAGTTGTACCAAACCTGCACTCATCCGTCAAACCTGTGGTCGTCAGAAAGATGTTGGACTGGAGCATCAACAATCACCCAACTCCTCAAAGTCAAAAGTTAAGTGAAAATGGACAAATTACCTTCTTGAAATAATTTATGTTCATCCGGAACATGACCATTTTGGTTTGGGACTTCGTTTCCCAGACAAACTTTCCACAAGGTGTAACACCAAGCAATGTTGTAACATGTTCGTGTTAACCTAACGACTTATCTTGATTGTAAATTCAGACTTTTGTGAAACTTGTGATTTCCCGAAATTCGTGTTGTAAATAGAAAAAATGTAAATACAGTGATTCTTCTTAAATCTCAAATCAAAATCAAATGTTTTAATCCAATTGATTAAATCTGTGAGGATGATGTTCACAAACCAGTGTGGGCAATTTTTAAATCAGAGCAACTGGGAATAGTCAGACAATGATGCAATGTTTGGAAAACCTGCGGTTGGCATCCTTTCGCGTGCTACCGATCACAATTTCGCAACATGGAAAATCGTGAAAGAGCCCGACGAAAATGCCAGATTTTGTGTTTACATGCAGACTTCTCAAGTGATTGCGTGGACGAATTTAAGTCTCCAGATTTGAACTTTGGCGTAAAAATAGCAGGAATTCTCCTCTTTCTGATGAGCCCAAGCAATTTGAGATAGAAAAAAACTTTTTGAAGAAGAGCACACAACGTGTCGACAAAATCATCTCTGAACTGGATAGCGCAGCGACGGTATGGGTATCTACGATAGGTACGCGATGACTATAGTGACGTCATTTTTCGAATCGAAGTCGACGGCGCTCGAGAAGCGTGAAAAGAGATTACCTGTTAAACTACGTTTAACTACCTTGGTTTACCTTTTTGCTTGTTACGTGTTATTTTTTATGGGTTTTAAAAGTTTGCCATGGATTTTTCCTGAATTATTACCCACCGCACGGGCACAAGTCAATCGACGGTAAGATTTTGAAATGCAGCGATCAGTTGTGGACTTTCACCAGGTGATGCAGCAGATCAAACTGGCAGAGGTCATTAAGAATTGCAAAGCTTCATACCATGCGCAACTCCAGACACCATCACATCCAAAGACGGTTGGTTGGGCGCGTCTCACGGATGGTAAAACGGACCTTTTTCATGACAGTAAAAGCAAGGGACCATACTGAGCTCCAAAGCTGGCAATCGGGCGCAAGCTTTGGTGGGCCATGCAAAAGCGTGCAACAATACGAGGTGCATACCGAAAGGTCATAGAATTTTGTTTTCCCCCAGATCAGGGGTGAGTTATGGGTCAGGTGTACCAAGGACCTTCAAGTTGTATCCGTCTGTCTAGTGCCCACAGGACTTTATTTGGCCGTCCTCACCCTCTTACATTTAGTTCCAGGGCTTCTTGAAAAGCGGCCTTTTCAGCACTGTCTGTAAATGATTAGTTTTTCCATGGAATAGCAGCTGTTAGTGCACTTCGCGGGTGGGAGTGATCAGGAATGTTGCAACTGTTCAGGAAAATCAAACAAGGTTTCCTCTTTTGTCGCGGCCACTGCCGACTGGTTGGCTGTTACACTCTATCCTCCGGACGGCGAAACACCTGGAGGGAACCTTGTTTTAAGATAGACACGTCGCCTTTACAATACTTTATCATCTCCTCGACGTAATCAAATTTGACACTACAGTTTTCATACCTCGCCTCAAAATCTTTCCTTGTTCCAGGAATTATACTTTCCGGATCGTATGCCTCACATAGGGGCAGTGTTCGACACGTAATTTGTCTGTATGGGACTGGCAGGATCGAATTTGTGGCTCACAAAGTCAAATAATTTATGCCGGAAAATCCCGTGATAATGTTTTGCAGGCCAAACGTTCCTGGAAATTTTTAGAGCGCCGAGGTTTACTCAAACTGTCTATGAATTTGATGTGATCGCAGACCTTCATCTCCAGAACGTTTTACCCGTTTTTAGTCACTTGTGGTACAATATCGTCATTCTCTAACAAATATCTTAAAATAAAATTACAGTCATAACCTTTTGAATTATGAGTTCCAACATTGTTCAATTTCCACAATTTCTGCTTTTAGAAAAGTGAAAAAATCCTTGAGACGGGCCCAAGTAAACTTTATTCGCCACAAAAATTCGATTCGAAATCTCCTCGGATGCACGACGCGAAGACGGCTAGTGCTACGCACAGTACTGGTTCGTGTTCAAATTCCCCGTTGAAATCTTTCACCTGTATGCACTTCAGATCGTAAAATATAAATACAAACTTTTTCGACTTCTTTTGCCTTGTCCGGAGACATAAAACATTGGTGCTGGTCCGGCTGTATTTCTTTGCAAACCGAACAATGTTTTTCGAACCATCTGTGCCCTTTATTGATCAATTGAAAACCAAAGAAGGTTTAACGTAGAACATTCAGCACGCTGCAAAAAAAGCTGTCCCACATACAGTGTGAATGGGAAATGATGAGATACACTATGATGATGATAAAACAACTTTCACATACATTGGTTTTGATGAGACAGTCAGCGAAGCAAGAATCACCATGCGGTAAAGCACTACCTGTTAAAATTTATTCCCACGAAAAAGAGTACCTAACTCCACCTCATGAAATGTAACCTGTTGTTCATTGAAGTTATAAGGATTGAAACAAAATGTTCTGTTGAAACAAAAATTAACAAATTAAAATAATGGACAAGTCATTCTTTGCGTTTTGCCTTCAAAGTTAATCAATTAACCATTCAATTTAAAATGAAAGTCGAAAATGAATGGGTAAAATTTATCAAAATTTCTGCGTAATAATTTATTTTACATACGCTGCAAGCAATTGATTCATCTTTTTCGTATTGAAAATGCCATATTGAAAAAATACAGAGGTCTTCCAGCTAAATTATCAAACATTTCTTTTGCCATCAATGATCACACAATATCATGAACCTTTATACCGGAAAATTGATTTGCCGAAGAAAAAAGCCCCAAACATTTTCAATTGAGTTTATTTCTGGACTTTTCGCGGGACATTTCATAACATTTATTTGGGGATGCGAAACCATTCAATGCAGCAGCGTGCCGCATGGGCAGGAGTGTTGTGTTGAACTATAAATGCAAGGGTGGATTTCAAAAAAAGTCAAAAATGGTTAGCAAGATTTGATGAACTTTTTCCTGTTTCGTTTCTTTTTTTATTGTTTGGTCTATAGTTTATGGATGTTGAGTGTAAAAAATCCGACTTCAACAGAGCTGATTATGATCTGGGCTGTGCCGCAGCCTACGAATGGTGTTCAAGTTCCAGTGAGCTTTAGCATGCTGCACTTGTCCAAGTCTTTCTTTCTTTTGCACACTTTGACATTGTTCTTTCAATGGGTTCCAGGCAAAAATTCAATTCCATGATGTGCATAGTTTCTTTTCTGGTGTTGATTTAGTATGTCCGCCTCCGTTTCCTGGCATTCTGACTGAATGTGTGCCAGATGAATCATCTCAGTCTGACATGATTTTTGACTCACAGTGGCCAATTAAATCAAAGAAAGCATGATGACTCCATGGGGTCCCATGTGATCCCACAGCCAGAGGCTGTGGGATCACATTCCATGGGGCATGCCCAAACGCCCTTGGGAGGGGGTGGGGGAAGTTTTTTGGGGTTTTCGGGGATTTGTTATGGGGATTGACCAAAACGTGGAAAAACCAGCATCAACCGGCATCATGAATTCTTGGTCCAGAAAGTAAGATAGGAAATAAATTCGAAACACGAGGTAAGGTCCCAAAAGACACCCTTATCCCAAATGTCTGCACCCTTGTTTTGAAAAACAAGGTTGGACTTTTGAAGCATTTCTTGACCTCGACAGAAAATACTGCCCAGACATGCCTTTTTCGCACACTGGCACCAGCAGATTACATTACTTTCCCAACCTTGGCTAAAGAAAACTATTGGGTGCACCTTCAAAATGCTATGGAGCTGAAAGCGGCAGCGGGTGAGTTGCTTTTCGATGTCTCAGGAGGGCTTTTTCTTAAAAGAGCTGGTGAAGCCGATCCAGAGACGGCAGAAAGGTGCCAATTTGGCAGGGAGCTAATTAGAGGAGGTCTAGATGGTGCACCAAATTTAAGCTCTGAAATCCATCGATCACTTGCCAAAGCTCACTGGAACTTGAACACCCTTCGTATATACCTGGTGTCCCGAAAGCATTTCGCCAAAATTCATGGAGATGTTCCTGATGGCAAAACAAATCGAAATAAATCAGTAAAAAAGTTTGCCCCGGGCCCCCATTTCCATGTAATAACCCCCCAAACTCCCCCAAAATGGACTCGAGTAAATCGAGTAAAACAAAATATTCAGTGACAAAATAATCCTACGGGCCCCCGTTTTCACGCAGTGCTCCCCAAGTATCCAAAAAGACCAATTTATGGTGGTCTTGTTTTTTAACTGAGACTAGAAAGCCCGTCGACCTGTCGGTCGACCGAACACCGAGAGACGAAACATGAAAATCGCAACATGCAAGTCAAATGTCAGAAATCGTGCGCTGGAAATCGCACATGACATGGACACATGACATGGAAGTCAATAAAATCCAATAAAGTCAATAAAAATTAAACCTATCTTCCCATCAGGACATCATTCTGACACGAAACATTTGGACCAGTTCCGTTTCCTCAATTTTTCACCTGACATCTGAAAGAAAATCCGATTACTATATGTCTGAAATCAAAGTGTCCGATCCGATAACTCCGAGAAAATCCGATCCGATAACTCCGAGAAAATCCGATCCGATAACTCCGAGAAAATCCGATAACTCTGTCTGAAATTGTCGTGTTCGAGAAAAATTCAACGGAAAAATACCTACCGCCTGCTTGATTT
>JASGXE010022249.1:0-14776 GCA_030068105.1 Sinentomon sp. SZTP_YWyxl
AAGCTCTTCAAGGCATTCCTTACCACCCGTATCGTATCTACAACTCGAGTAATCATCTTAATCTTCCTATATTTCTGCGGAAAAGAGCAATATTTTCTGCTGCTAACAAGGGAGAAAAAGCTGAGGAACTGGAATAACAAAACAGCATTTTAACCACGTGAGTCATCTTCATTTTGCCCTGGCATTATCTTGAATACCATGATCCAGATTCAAACCACATTCTGCAATTCCGTGCCCCTGGTTTGGTCCAATTATTTTCCAATGGACAAGATGCATTTGAAATAATTCCAGCACCTGCCTTTCCATTGTGCATGACAAGAGCAAGGAAAAAGCCATTCTTGAGGTTTAAAACCTGCTACCCTGTATCATCTTTGTCAATGAGGTGCAGGAAAGATGCCAAAGAACTTCGATTTGAAAAATGTCGACAAATGGTGGATTTGTTTACCTGGTAATCCTGTTTTACACATAACTGCTATCCACATTTCAGGTTTGGTCTGCATGATGTGTAGCTCCACATCCATTTATTGCGGGTATTATGGAGGTTACATTTTAAGCATTATTGTCAGGCCTTATTTGCACAGTTCACCTGATCCGGATCCAATTTCGATGTTCAGGCACACAAAATCTACAGCCGAGGCAATACAAGTTCATACCAAGCTTTTTAATTACCTCATTCCTCAATAAAAATAAAATGTTGTCTATCTCTTGCCGAGGCAATTCAAGTTCATACCAAGCTTTTTAATTACCGCATTCCTCAATAAAAAAAAATGTTGTCTACACTAAGTGCAAAGATGGAGCTAAGAGCAAACAAAGGCAGTTGGACCAACCTTATAGTCAACCTCAGCTTTTGGATTTTGAAATAGCTGCTTCTCCAGCACCGAGAGAGAAGCCAATGCCAAATGATGGAGCCTGAGTAATATTGTCCAGGAAGGGCACTCACGAGTGAAGACAGAACCAAATTTATCAAATGGGACAGAGATGAAGAGCGGGGGATATGTGGATCTGTCGGAAGTGAATTTGTTCTGAATTTCAACGATATCATCACCTGAAAAACAGACAGAGACAGATGCACATTATTTTCATTCGGCTGGGACTGAAGCACACAATTATTATTTAACTGACTGCACTGGGATGATACTCATCCCGACACATTCAAACTGACATCGAAACAACAAAAATGAACTTTATCAACTGGATGTATCGAACATTTGTCATTTCTTCTTGGTAGTCATGCAAACAGTCATGAAACCAGCACAGAAAGTCGAGAAGCAAAATTAAAAAAGACCTCAAATGCTTTCATAGGAATTTGATATTCGACACCTAAGATATCCTGATATAATAATTTTGTCAAAAATTCAAAGTTAGGGAGACACAAGCACAGTCTACAGAAATTGCAAATGGTTCAAATTATTTACGATACGATTCAAATTATTAAGATACGACCCAACCCCACAGCGACAATCTTGCATTGAGCTCCTATACACCACAAAAACACATTTCGCTGGCATTAAGCAATTTTTTGTCTATCAATAAAATGCGGCATTAAAATCCCAAAAGTTTAAAAAATGTTTGTGATGAGCAAAGTTGAGAACCAATTGAATGCCACATGTGACCTGTTGCTCATCACTCTTTCACCTTATATTTTCTGCCACAATCCCTCGTGGCAGGTGGCAGAGAGAGAGACAAGCCGAGTCAATGCAGAAGTTTTCATGTGCTCGGTCGTGTACAACAATTCGATGAATCTTCTTAAAGTGAATGATGCATTTGCTATTTCAACACCAATGAATAACGTAGACACGACAATTATTTTTAACTCAAGGTGCAACTTACGTTTGAAATTTCCTCCAAAATTGATAATAATTGGGACATTTCTCCAGTCGGTGGTTCCAATCAGGGAAAGAAACCTAAGGAACATTGTTTGCGGACAGCATGATATTTCAAAAGGAGAATTGTTGATGTAGAGGGAAGCAACAAGAAGATCAACACACTCATCTGTGATGTGTTTGGACAACAGCTGAGATGATATCCACCTTTTTGCAAGACGACATGCCGGACTGTAGCTGAGATGTTCCTGAAAGAGACTGGAGATAATGTGAGAACATAATGACCGTCGAGAATCGATTTTCATTTTTGATAGGACTCATCTGTACCCAGTTATTTATCCAATCCGCATCTGCAGGACTAGAAAACTGGCCCTGGCACCCCCACTTTAAGAAAAGAAAATACCGTTCTTTGGAAGCCAGAATTGTTTGACTTTTTCCCCTCTTTCCCATCTTGGAATGGTGTGACGTTTCGGCCAGATCCTTCTAGTTCTGCTCGTGATTGAGAACGGCTGATAGGATCGTAAAACGTTTCACCATATCCAAGATAAAGAGGAGAAACACAGAGAAAATAGTTAGTGATATCAACACTACTTATCTGATAATCCTGGTAGGCAAAATCGTGGGCAAACGATCCATGTGTGTGAGTCACCTTCCATGCCAACTTTGCCCTGCTGTCAGACCAGGATGTGAGATGGAACATGTGAACAGTCGGCATCGTTGTCCAGATATAGGGCGAAATGATTTTAGGTACATAAGCCATGTCCTTCCCCATGAAGGGGTGCAAGAACAGCGAGACAGAAGCAGAAGCGCGAGAAGATATTTGCATTTTTTAACTTTCGTTGAGAAAATAATGGAATATTGGCTTGTTTATGGACCGTTATGAAGAAGCCCAAGCACTCCATTTTCAATTCAACTTCCACTGAAGATCACCAGTGTCATTGCATCTCCACCGTAAACACTCATTTCAAATTGGTTAAAAAAGAAAAAAGTGCATTTTCGAGTTTGTGGAAAAATAAATTGTGGCTGGCAAGCGTAATTTCGAAGCCCACGGCCCAGGTATCAAACCACACTCATTCCACCAGCTGTCACAAGCCAGAAACATGAAAATCAAATTAGAGGTGGCACAAAAAAAATCAACAGGTAGCATGATTGGTTTGGCTGTTCATTTGCAGACACATACGAAAATTTTTGAAATCATCATACTGTCCAACAGACAGACGGTTGGATTTCTTTTATGTGCCTGGTTGCCTGGTAGACGGGTTTGGTTCTGCAGTTGCCTGCAGATAACTTGATGATGCACAATAAAAAAAAAACAGGTGTGACAGCAAGATGTTGCCAAAGAGTGAGATGGCTGAAGCATAGATTTGTTTCCAAAAGTTAAAGATATTATGCCACACCAGATTGACTTCATTTAAATTAAACAAAATTAAAAAACGACCGATAAAAATGACAAAAAGGTTCATTCCCTGCAGTGACAAAATTTAAAACACACACAACACAGAGGACTGAGCTTTGCAAGACCATAACTGCCTTGTGCCACATCCTGTGGCACAAGGACAGTCACCTGGCAAAACAACTCCAGCCAGAATAGAGCGGCACTTCAAACAAATCACAACTTTTTCTCCAAAAAAGAGCAAAATACGAGGTACATTAATTTGCGGCCTGGTGTTTCTTTTCTGCTTGCATTAGAATTCGGTCTCATTTTGACACTGTATGAATTTTTTCGAAGGAGAAACGGAGAGTGGTTGTGAAATATTTTACTGCTCGAAGATGATGCCGTCTGAGATTCATCAACAGTAGGTGGCTACAAATTTGTGGAGACTCTCTCTTTCCAGCAGCAGTGTCTGTTAACATCCCAGAAACTTTAAAGCAGGATGGGACACGGTGCGCCAAGCGGAACGGTTCAGACGTCCAAAAACAAGCAATGCTCCATCAAACATTGCACGGGTGGAAGAAAACGTTTTGACAGACCGAAGATTGATGGTGCAGGAAGGGATAACGAAATGGGCTGTGCATCGAATTCTGGGCCAGGACTTGAAAATGGTGAAGGTCAGTTTTCGAATGGGTGCTCCGTCTTCTTGACGCAGCCAAAAACAGCATCATCTGAGAATTGGTGGTCCGCTGCCGTTTTTGGCTGCATCGTCGGAGGGGACGTCCGGACCCCTCAACATGGTGCACCGTGGAAAGAGAAGAGTCTCCAGAAACTTATAACGGCCTGTTGTTGATGAATCTCAGATGGCTTCATCCCTGGACAGTGAAACATTTCACCACCACTATTTGTTCCTCTATCGAAAAAATTCAAATAACCAGTGTCAAAATAAGATCGAATTCAAATGCTAACATAAAAGAAACCACTAGCCGGAAATTTATGCAATTTCGCAAGCAAAGACCTAAAGGAAGGAACTGTATGACAGACCAAGTTCATCGCAATATGTTGCGTGGTGTGCCTGTGGGAGAACAATTCCAGATTTTTTCCAAACACACCTTGTACATCACAACTATTTCCCAAGGAAAGAGCAATAATCAGATTGTGCTTACCCGTTCAAAGTGTTGGTCAGCTTTGGCAACTGTTCTTGAGTGTATGTCAGTGATGTGGCAGCTGGATTGTCAGCATATTTTATTGTTCCATCTTTCGGGTCCTTGATCATCTTTAAAATTGTTGGTTCGCGTTGATAACAAACCTGGACTCGGAAAACATAGCCTTCCTGTCCCAAAAGAAATAAATAAATTTTGAAAACCGACATTAGCTTACCCAAGCCTCAAGGTAACTAAAGATTAATTTGATTCTAATCTTTTTTTGACGTAAATTTGCATGGGCCAGGCCTTGGTGGAAATCAGCAAGACAATGAGGGATAGCATGATAAACATGGGTGTGTTGCTCTCAGGTGGCATAAATTTGTTACATAAGTTAGAACATGGACAATATGATAAAGACAGTCATATCTAGAGCACGCTGAAAATGGTGACAATTTTTGGAAAATTTCGATCAAAATTTGAAAAATTTCGTGATTTGGCGGTGGACATAAAATACAAGAACCTGTCAAAAATGCATTTTCAGTAATTTTACAATGAATTTCTGAATGAATACTTTGAATTTCACAGGAACAATACATCAGAAAAATGATGCAAATACACTGAATAAGAGACTGAGAAAAGAGCAAAAGAAAACTCAGGCTTTCAAATGTTTTTGTGCACTGTGCATGCCACTTGATTAAAAAAAAAAAGGAAAGGCATGGCGTTTTCCCATGTAAAGCTGAAAAAGGGAGATATTCCGGGGAAATCAATGAATTTCGTATAAATTTTCATATTTTGTGGATAATCAATCGCCCATTCACAATTGCTGGAATTTCCTTTTAATTGACTGAAATGATAAAGAAATCACAAAAGATGATTGAAGATGGCTGATTTCGTTTTGGCGGTGCCAATTCCTTATCACCATTTTCAATGTGCTCTAGTCATATCCCATGTTGTTCGGTCTCCAAATTGTCCGAGTCAAAACGGAGGAGAAGCTGAGTTGAAGTCCATTAGGGAATCAAGTTGAGTGGGAGCAGAGTGGTGACTTCAACTTGAGTGCGATTGCGTATCTCCACTGGGATTCCCCCGAATCCTGGGTGAAACCGAGCAATATCTGTTTTATCTAACAATTTTTCATTCAATTTTGATTTGAATTTGTCACACTTTTCACTTTGGTTTTCCTTTTGCTTCGCTCGTAAAACAATCTGAATGCAGCACATTTGCAAACAAATATGATCGAGTCCGGGTTTGAGCCACGAACTTCCTTCGGTGAAAGGCAAGCCTCCCATCAACTCGACGGCCAGTGGTCGATGAAGTATTTGGGGCTAAAATTGTGGCTTCATTTTCCTGAACAGGCTGAATGGTTGCCTTGATGCCGTTGCCATGGACAGGGCTTGAAGAGTTCACAGATGGAACTAATGCAAGTATGAGCAGACCATCAACTCAAATGTTGGGGAATTATGTCACTCACAGCCTCAACTAGCACTCCGCTAGCACTTACACAAGTTGACGCTAAGTAGAAAGCTCAGTGGCAATGGGGAATACGACCAAAAGAGTTGATGATTCATAAAAAAACAAAAGACAAGTTAACTTTCTTACAAAGAGTATATCCAGATGGTGGACATAAATCTGAACTGTCAGAGAATGCTTTGACCTCAACAGTTCAGCCATTTTGATCTGGAATGCAGATTTCACCTTCGTAATTGCATCCGGACTGCTTGGCCACTTTCCACTGGTCTCCAGGAAAACCAGAACTGAGAAAAATATGGAAAAGTTGTAAATTAAACTTTAAAAGCACTGTAAAAACGTCGGGTGAAGTCTTGGAAGGTTATTTAACTTCACGAATACTGTGCACTCATGAGCACTTGCCTTTCTCTATTTCTCAGTCGACATTGCCAATGAAAGCTGACTACTAGTCTTTTAAAGGAAACAAACTCATGAGGTAAGTCCACGGTTGAATGGAATGATTTTCTTTCACCTTGTTCATCAAGAAGAATTTAACAGCAGTTTTCAGTGTCCTCACACAGCAAAGAATGCCAAAGCCACCAAAAAACTGACTGGTCAACCAGCAACCAATTTGGTTCCCTCACTGTGGTTAAGAGGGATCAAAACTCTCATTTCTGTATTTGAATTGAGTAAGGACCACATTGTGAAATGAATTAAGGGGAGCTACTAAAAAATCGGACTTTTTGTTCTGTTTTTGCTTCGATTCCAATGAAACTTTTACCAGTGTTAGAGACCTATAAGAGATGTTGTATCCAATTTTTAAAGTTGACCTTTGACCTTTTGTTTGGCTGGAAGGGTCGCGATACTTGCAAATTTGAAGCGTTTGCAAGAAATCTATCTTCTCCGGTGGTTTTTATCTGACGGTGGTGAAATTTTGCAAGGTGGAAGTGGACACCTGTGGCAACAAAATAATGGGGCATTTTTTCTCTGCCATGTCTGGGGGCTTCAGAATATGATTCTAAAGTTGCACGAAGGAAAAAGCGGTAGCGCTCCACTGTCAACTTGAGGCCATAACTTCTCTCCCGATCACTCAATCTAAAAATGCCCCCATTATTCAATTTCTAAGTTACATGTGGGTATGTGTTCAAAATTTCATCAAAATCGGTTGAAAAACATGGGAGGAGATAGGTTTTGAAGTTGCGGAAATCATCCGAAACATTAAAGCGAGAAAATAGGAGTTAAAGTTGGGATTTCCCCGACCGCAAGGCACCACTTTCAAGCCCGCAGTGATTCGGACGTAGGTATCTTTCGGAAGCTGTAGCGACCACATTAGTTGGCCGATTTTAATGAAACAAAGTGCAAAATGATCGTAAAAGAATGCAGATTCCGAAAATGTGAAGAAACCAAAAGTGATTTTTTTGAAAAAATTATCACTTTTTTTAGTAGCTCCCCACAGGACCACATTGGGACCACAGGACCACATTGTGAAATGCTTCCATGCAAAATTCAAACTTGCTCTGACCAAAAGATTTCCTATTTTGGATAATTCGCAAAATATTTGGATAATAATAAATTCATAAAGGGTGTCCCGAAAACATTTCGCCAAAATTCGTGGAGATGTTCCTGATGGCAAAACAAATTGAAATTAATCAGTAAAAAATTTTGCTCCGGGCCTCCATTTCCATGTAATAACCCCCAAAGTCTCCCAAAATGGACCCTTTTGGGGTATTCATGGGGGAGGTAAGATTTCATTGTAGAGCTGTCACATTTTCAGGACGGGTTCTACGTATCGAGTAAAACATAAAATATTCAGTGACAAAATCACCTACAAGCCCTCATTTTCACGCAGTGCTCCCAAAAATCCAAAAAAGCCCAATTTGTGGTGGTCTTGTTTTAACTGAGATATTAAAAGAGTGGGTCTCTGCACAAAGCCATGTTTCGATGAGAGATACATAAAAGTACGCTGAACAAAAAATGTTCAATGTTAAAATTTGCTCAGACTCCCCATTTCCACGCAATAGCCACCCACAAACCGGTGAAAAGAGTCTCTTTTTCATGGTAACCTGGTGGGTTACCATCGCAACCATCGGGGTTACCATAGTTACCACGGATGGGTAAACGTATAAAACTCCACGTATAATACGTGCGTATAATACGCGCGTATAATACGTACGTATAATACACGTAGAAAACGTATAAAAGCTAAAAGTCGAGTGATACCTCATTTTTTGCAGAAAAAGCTGCTCTTTAACATGCAACATTCTATTTATCACATTAAAATACCGACGAGCATCATCATCAATGAAAGGAAAAAAATTTTAAACAGTTCATCAGTGGCTGAAGCCCCGCAATTGCTGTCAAGTTGGCCACGGAAGATTGTATTAGCCACACACCATTGTAAAATGCATTTCAAAATTGTATGTGCACCAACCATGTGAAAGTTGATGCTGCCAAATTACTTTCATCTTTAATAACATAGGTCTAGATGCATGTAGCTCATGTGCCTGGTAAAAGAGAGAAGTACAAATAAAAAAAAAATGACAAATAGAAGAAGGCAAAAAACTAACAATAAGTACTGGCGACAACCTTTTTAAGCAGGAAATGGATGGAAGAAGGTTAGCATGGTGGCAAGAGAAAGCACCAAAAACCAATCTCATGCTTTGTCTCACCCTTGCAAACTTCATTTGCAAGGGAAGCTTGTACCACAGCGGGAGTGGGCCCAGAAATCCTGACTGACTGCCGGATTCAATCCTGAGCTGCCTTACCCAACTTCACTGGGCCGACTCAATTTTCCTGTGGCAATTCTCTCTCTGGTCTGACAGCCTGGACGTCCAGATTTCTGCGATAACCAGAAAAACGACTCAGCAGTGACAGCCAGTAAATGGCAAGCACACATGCCTAAGTACTAATGCATAAGGCATTGGAGTGAAGGCCAAACATAATGCACTGGGTAACCATGCAATCATTGGCACGATCATTTTATCAGGATTGCTTCATCATTGTTTCATCGCGATCATTTCATCACCTATTTCGTTTTCTTTCATCTTTACAAGAATTCATTTTTAACCACTATTTTTGTAGATTTCATTTCAGATTGTTAATGGGTGTGGGTGTGCAGGTTGATGATGCTTGCTTGGCATGCTCTTGAGTGGTTGCATTTGTGTAATTGTTGTCTGTCTGCTATTGAATGCTCTGTGACTAGGTAGGTCCCGTCCACATTCCGATTATGTTTTCGGAACTCCTGTCCCCTCCTTCTTTACCCTTTCCTCCTTACGGATAATTGGTCGCGTATCCTTCCCTTCCCTCCCTTCCTTTTCCAGGTAGGTATGTGATGAACTTCGCTGTTTTCTGAGAACTTTGCTGTTCTGAACTTTGCTGGGAAATTGATGATTGCATGATGGCATGAGCGCCTGTTCTGCTATGACATATTTGCGAGTGCAGAATAAAAAAACGTTAATCAAAATCCTGCCAGATGCAAGCAAAAATCCAGCTGTGGAATGGGAGTGAGAATTCTGGCATTTGAGTACTTGGACAGCTTATGGGTCGTCGATGTGTGTGGTATCACAGGCAGAGCGAAGGATCTGGGGTATTTTCAGTTCAGATGAAAATTCGGGAGAAAATAGCAATTAATTTTCTTGGTTTTCGTCCACAGCCCACATCGTACAACAATGCGACCAGTTTTGAAAAGAAAGCCATCATTACAAATGTTTGTAAGCAGTGGTTGGCATTGTTAATGGATCAGCACTAGAGGATAGCGACTTTATACTCCTTCGTCATCGCAACTCTGCTTTCCTGTCAATTGGCTGCAAATAAATTGTGTTTTGCATGTGGATACGTTAGAGTACATTATTCTAACCCATTCTAACCTAACCTAACCTAACCTCAAGCAAAATATTGATATTTGCAGCCATGGCACGCACTCGCGACTCCGGCCAAAAAGCATGGGGAGTATACAGTCGCTATCCGCTTGTTGGATCAGCAGGCGATACGACCATGTCAAGAGGTTAAAAAACAAAGTCACAGTTTTATACTTTGTGACTTTGTTTTTTTTTTCCTCTTGATGTGGTCATATCGCCTGTTGATCCAAAGCCATTGTTTTAGACAAAATCTAAAAATGCAATTTGAGCTGTCATTTTTATTTTCCCTTTCTGCGATCGTCATCATTTCCGACAAATTATTCAGGTTTTATTCCTCCTACACTTCTCTGAGTTGTGAAATAACTTCAGAATTGAATTCCTTGTTAAATTCCACCCCTGAGTCATGTGTCACACATGTGACATTTTTGCACACGTATAATACGTACGTATAAAACACTTTTATACGTACGTATAATACGACGTATTATACGTAGAAAACTCACGTATAATACTTAAGTATTATACTTACCCATCCCTGATAGTTACCATGAAAAAGAGACTCTTTTTACCGGTATTTGGGTGGCTATTGCGTGGAAATGGGGAGTCTGAGCAAATTTTCTCACTGAACATTTTTTATTCAGCGTACTTTTATGTATCTCTCCTCGAAGAATGGGTTTTGTGCAGCGACCCACTCTTTTAATATCTCAGTTAAAACAAGACCACCACAAATTGGGCTTTTTATGGATTTTTGGGGGAGCACTGCGTGAAAATGGAGGCTCGTAGGTTATCTTGTCACTGAATATTTTATGTTTTACTCGATATGTAGAACCCGTCCTAAAAACAGCACAACCATGAATTTTTACCTCCCCCATCAATACCCCAAAAGGGTCCATTTTGGGAGACTTTGGGTGGTTATTACATGGAAATGGGGGCCCGGAGCAAAATTTTTTACTGATTAATTTCGATTTGTTTTGCCATCAGGAACATCTTCACAAATTTTGGCGAAATGTTTTCGGGACACCATGTATAAACAATTCTCATTGAACAGGGTGGTTTGGAGATCTCAAACTTAAAAAAACCAGAGAACTTGCCTCTGATCACTGATTTGAAGGTGTATCTGATCGCCTTATCAGAGCCAAAAGTGAGGGTGTTTCCGACATTCTTAGTCAAACAGTTCACCATGGAAACCGCTGCTTTTGGAATACACATCCCCTTCAACGGACTGAAAGTTTCCGTGTGACGGAACACGGGAGATATCCCCTGCACAGTTGACACAGAAAGTGGCATGTCATCCAATGACCGTATCAGACGGGAAAGCGAATTGTAAGCAGACAATGCGGCAAGATCGTGTTCCTCTCCGGTCCCGTAATCGGACAACGTTTGAACAAGAGGCAGGGTGATAAGCTCATCAACCTGGTCCCCAACAAACTTTATCTTTTTGCTGTCGAAGTTTAGGTGTGTTGTCAGCAGATATCTAATGATGTCAGCACAGATCTGCCGCTTCCTTTGGAATGTAGGACTGTGCCAGTAAGCAGCCTCGCAGATAGATCCATCGGGAAATCTTCTCAACTCGGACTTGGATCCCCAAAATTCCCTGAAATCCTGAGCCTGAAAACAGAACAATTTAATTAAACCACCAATGAACCTTCATAACATTCCATCAAGCAGTGCAATACCAATGAGATACCGAGCACATTTGAAGTGTGTAAAAAGGAAATGAACCAGATGCATCGGGAAACATCGTCAAACAAACCTGTAAGTTAAACAAAATTCTCCAAAAATATTGAAACAGAGCATTTGTTGCCGTTCCTATGTTAAGGCCTTAAGACATCGAATTATGCACTACCTTTCAGTGACAAAGATTCAACAAGGACAGCTCAGCAATGCTTTCAACCCAGATTGCTGCACGTGCAAATCCTCTCTATCCAATGCATCCTGTCAAATCCTGTCAACACAAGTGATGGGACCCTCTGCCATTTTCCACAAGATGCCAATAAAAGCCAAAGAACTGTGATGTAAAATGTACCTGTTCCTCAATGTGAACATGTTTTTTTTTTTTTGTTTAACTTGAAAAGCAGTTTTTATCATGGAAATCATGCAGGTCGTCACAGAAAATTCCTTCTGGCACATCGTGGACATTATGCTAAGAAATTTAAATTCAATGCATTCGTTCCCGAAAAGCAGAAATTTGTCCATATTGTGTTCAAATGGACAGAGTTAGTCCATTCAAAAATTCATTGGTTAGTTGAAATACAGCCAACACCAACAGGTCCGACCAAAAACATGAAATGCCCAGATATGCCGGCGGGACTGCTATTTCAACATGTTTAATCTACCAGAAAATTAAACAAATTTCAATTCGTGTTTTCAAGACAGTCAGAATTGTATTTGTTCACACTCAACTATATTTGTCCACACTCAACTAAGGAAACAAGGTCATTATTTTTAGGTGGTCAGTCACAGGGGTTGTTGAAGCCAAAGCCAGATAAATGTGTCCAATTTCACTGATTAAAATCTAGAATGAGCTGAAATTGTCTGCGTGGGCACACCACTGTTCAAAACAACAATACCGTGGATAAATACAAACTAAATTAAAAACGCCACCTCTTTAGTATCAGCTGAAGGTCCTTTTTCCAAACCATCATAGGTAAACTCATCATCGAAAACAAATCCAAAATTAATCGACTTTTTGCCCTGTGGCGGTTTCTTCGTCACTGGCCAGGTGTCTGATGCAAGTGGCTGCAATGCAATCAATTTGACCTTTCGACCGAGCCCCTTTCTGATCAGTGGTAAGATTTCTCTGCTCACAAAATGTAGACTGTGAGCATCGAGATCGACTCTCCGAGACAGGTCAAATTTCTCGATGAACAATCTGGACAACGCCTTGAAATTAAAAAGGCTGAAAAAGTGCAAAAGAAAAGTAGTGCTTGCTTTTCACATTGTCATTCAATTTGTTTCGATAAGGTAAATGACAAGGATTTGTTTTTTTTTTGGGGGGGGGGGTCCAACCCAAAAACACTAACTTGTGTGTTTATCAACCGATTGAAGCCAAATTTGGCACAAGTTTGGTGCCATGTTGGGTTAAGGTAGTTTGCGACCAACAAAAACGTGATAAATACTAAAGCTCGAAAACAAAACAAATATTAAAACATGAATAACTCTAGTTTGCAACCAGAGTTATTTATTCATGCTTAAATAAAAATCATTTGGCAGAACTTTGCGCAATCCAAAAGATGTCAAAAATGGAATAATGAGAAGCGATGCACTCAGGAAGATGAACACAGCAAACGTGGAAATAATGGATTGAAAATGTCAAAATTCCAGCAATGAACTGTGTAAGTGTGGAGACTTTCACCTCTTTATCATGTGAAAAGTGTGCTTGAAAGAAACTATTCGCTTGAATCTAATAGCCATTTGGAGCAAATGAGTAATTTACGAAAAGGGCAGAAAGAGTGAGTATAATATGATGGATGTTCAAAAAAGTCTCGCATTTGAAAATGGATCAAGATAAATTGACCTCCCATTTTTTGAAATGAATTCGACAAAAATTGTTCATGGAAGCACTTCATACAATAAAAACCAAAGAACAATTTTTTGACCAAAAATTTTCAATTTTGGGGACTCCCTCTCCCCGACATAAAATTTGCATTTTCATCCTCACAGCAGATAAATTGATGAATATTCAATCTACAACCTCAATCACAAAATAAAAATCCAAAAAAAAATGAATGAAGCTGAGATTTTTCTTTAACTGGGCTGGCTTCAAACATCTCACAATCGAAATGAGTCAGATTCTGTTAATTTGGAGAGGAAAGCTTCCAACTCTCCTGGTAAGAGTGATCGCTCGCAAGTCAGCAATCATTCTCAAAAAAGGAGGAAATTGCCAAATAAGAAGTTAATCCAAATGCTTGCACCATGCAAAGTTCACTCAAGCCTTATGAAAAATTTACAAATTTAATCACTAGGGATGTGCCTTTCTAAAAGGTGATGGACAATTTGAAACCTCTTGAATCCATGCATGACTTCAACTGAAACATCTGAGAAACAGTTCTGCAGCCAAGGATATTGAGAAAATCCGCGTGGTAACCAAGTAACTAACGACAGTACGAATATACGCGGGGATTCAATAGTTCCCGACCGCAGACTGCCTTTTGCTTCAAATCTGACTCATGTTTTTTGGAGGAGGAAAAGAAGCCAGGAGATGCGAGATGCAATATGGACCGCAAAGAATGCAGAGAAAGACGTCGTGCACAGAATTAGTGAATTTTTTGAAAGAAAAAAAAAACAGAGCCTCCTACAGAAAACAACCCAGGCATTCTTCCATGTGACATCGGCACAACCAAGGCACAATCAAAAGTGGCAAGAGCTGTTGCTGTTGAGGAGCAATCTTTTCTTTTTTGAAATTTCAATAAAAAAAACTTTTGCAACTCACCACAAAATGCTATCAAATCTCCTCACAAATGGCAGCTGATTCATGAACAACGCAGAAAAGCTATCCACTGAGAAATCTTCCAAAAAAGACAAAGCCAATTCGGCCTGTTTCTTGACCTGAAAAAATGAGTGAAGGGTCGTTTTAAGGGGGGAACCTAGTTTTGGCAAACTTTTTTCTTTTTTGACCGATTTTGCTCAAATTTAGCACACACTTTGAAACCAATCCAGACAACTTCTGTGCAAAATTTGAACACTGTAGCTCTTCTGGTTTGGCCACAGCAGCCATTTTAGGGTTAAAAATAAGGCGATGTTCCGTCCCGTGCACAGCGATACCACATGTGTAAGAATGTGCAAATTCGAGTTACAGGGAGAAAAACCAAGCCAAAACTTTTGACAAGGCCCGATTTCTTGTTTTTGGCCCCAAAATTGTGTGTCAGGTGATTTTCTGTCACTCCGCTAGAAAAGCGGTAAAGTTTTAGCATTTTTTTCCTTTGACTTGTTAATAACTTTAAATGGAGGCAAAAATTGTGAAATATGGCTTTGCAAATCTTTTTAGAATAGTTTTTTTTTCATTAGTACACCAAATTTGAACATGATCACATAAAAATGGCTGAGATACACGGGGCGGAACACAAAAAATGCTTAAAAAAACAAAAAGTTGAGAAAAATAGCATCGAAGATCGAGAACATTTTTTTTCCCTGTTT
>JASGXE010022251.1:0-12530 GCA_030068105.1 Sinentomon sp. SZTP_YWyxl
TTTCTGTTTTTTGTCGTGTTGAACTTTCAGTGAGGAATGTTTTATGGGAAAAAAGCCATATCCTTTAATTTTTCAGTGGAACAAATTTTTCTGAGATTTGCGATCCCATGAAACTCAAGTAGTCAAAACGAGATCCCTTTTTCTTCTCATGGTTCATTTCAGTTTTAAATTTGGGAATAATCCTTCCAATTTCAACTTCCGTGGAAGGTGGCCAATTCGTCTGAGTTGTCAACGGACAGACCCTGCGGAAAGGCAGACATTTCAGGAATTCCAGATTTCAGATCTTTATACACGGAGAGCAGAAATCATGTCCTGACCAAACCTAATCGGCGCTTGGAAGATTTTCTCAGAACCAAAAGTTTAGTGATTTTGATTGAGCAGTTTCCCTTCACAATTTTCATCGACTTTCTTACCACTGAATTGTGGATCTCTTCGACAGGCTTCGAGAAAAACATTTGGAAATTAAACCCATTTCATTAAATGAAGGAGAATCATCCAATGAAGGAGAATCATCCGTGCGCCCAGTGCAATAGTTATTTCTCTCATCTGTGATAAACTGTACCTGTTTTTTTTCCTTTTATCTTCAAAAATAATTCGACATTTTTGCCCTCAACCAAAAAAAAAAACCTGTGTCACAAATGATTTTCATCAATAACCTGTCATTTGTTGAGTTTTTGTCAGAGAACAGTGTGCAACTTTAAAGGTGTTTATATTTTTGTGAAAAAGCCTCCAATTACACTTGGAAGATAAGCAATTTTGACTGGCTTTTCCTTCATTGAAAGTACGTTTACCGTAATGACGTTTTGTTACAGGGTGCCATTTTAACTGTCATACTTAGTGTTATTCATTTTCCGGGCACACCCTGTGCCAAAACGCCTTTTAGGCGGACACCAACCAGTAGGTTGACAAGTAATAGGCGGACACCAACCAGTTGGTTGACAACATGCAATAGGCGGACACCAATCAGTAGGTTGACAACAAGCAATTGGCGGACACCAACCAGTTGGTTGACAACAAGCAATAGGCGCTCACCAACCAGTAGGTTGACAAGTAATAGGCGGACACCAACCAGTTGGTTGACAACAAGCAATAGGCGGGCACCAACCAATAGGTTGACAACATGCAAAAGGCGGACACCAACCAGTAGGTTGACAAAAAGCAATAGGCGGACACCAACCAGTTGGTTGACAACAAGCAATAGGCGGACACCAACCAGTAGGTTGACAATGAATAGGCGGACACCAACCAGTAGGTTGACAACAAGCAATAGGCGGACACCAACCAGTAGGTCGACGACAAGGAATAGGCGGACACAAACCTGGAGGTTGACAGCCAGCAATAGGCTGTGAGGATTTGGTTTAGGTCAGGCTTGGTTAGCTCTAATTTAAAAAAATTGGAAAAATAATCGCTTGCTTAAAATTTACCAAATTATTAAGCATGAATTTCTCGTTCTCAAGGAACTCAACTCGTATTTCAAGTCTTCAACTGAAAAGCAGTGAAGCCTTTGCTAGTTGTCTATGGACTGAGATCAGTTACTCGTGGATATCCCTCTCACATCCAAACCCCCTACAACTTATGGGCATCATAGTTTTGGTGATCTTGCAACCAAGATTAGGAACGAATTTTCTCTTTAAAAACCGCATGGTTCATTCTATTTCACTCTTGCAAAAACAAGTCAAGGATTTCTTGCTGACAACTTGAGGACTGCTAAAGAATCAGTCGCATTGTGAGGCTTTCAACACCCCTTCCCCTTTGCAGGACCAATTCTCTTGCTAATAATATGGTGCACATTTGTCCACTAGGTTGGTTTCAACTTGCTCTCTGATTTGTTTTTTGTAGGCCTCTCCCTTCCATTCTCTTTCTTTCTTCTCCTCAAAATTGGATTTCAACACACTTATAGGAAAATATTATGTTTTTCCTATAGAGTGATGTTGTCACGGATGTGGGGTCTAGTGACACGGTGAAAATGTATCTCAGTTCATTATCCCAATGAAATAGTTAAGCAGTTACTGAATGGATGCTGGCGATGTTAAGCGCATGCTGGACCGAAAGCGCACAACGGAAAATCGTCCCGGATGCAACCCGTAAGCACATGCTGGACCGAAAGCGCACAACGGAAAATCCGTCCCGGATGCAACCCGTAAACGCATGCTGGACCGAAAGCGCACAACGGAAAATCCGTCCCGGATGCAACCCGTAAGCGCATGCTGGACCGAAAGCGCACAACGGAAAATCCGTCCCGGATGCAACCCGTAAGCGCATGCTAGACCGAAAGCGCACAACGGAAAATCCGTCGCGGATGCAACCCGTAAGCGCATGCTGGACCGAAAGCGCACAACGGAAAATCCGTCCCGGATGCAACCCGTAAGCGCATGCTGGACCGAAAGCGCACAACGGAAAATCCGTCCCGGATGCAACCCGTAAGCGCATGCTGGACCGAAAGCGCACAACGGAAAATCCGTCCCGGATGCAACCCGTAAGCGCATGCTGGACCGAAAGAGCACAACGGAAAATCCGTCCCGGATGCAACCCGTAAGCGCATGCTGGACCGAAAGCGCACAACGGAAAATCCGTCCCGGATGCAACCCGTAAGCGCATGCTGGACCGAAAGCGCACAACGGAAAATCCGTCCCGGATGCAACCCGTAAGCGCTTGCTGGACCGAAAGCGCACAACGGAAAATCCGTCCCGGATGCAACCCGTAAGCGCATGCTGGACCGAAAGCGCACAACGGAAAATCCGTCCCGGATGCAACCCGTAAGCACATGCTGGACCGAAAGCGCACAACGGAAAATCCGTCCCGGATGCAACCCGTAAGCGCATGCTGGACCGAAAGCGCACAACGGAAAATCCGTCCCGGATGCAACCCGTAAGCACATGCTGGACCGAAAGCGCACAACGGAAAATCCGTCCCGGATGCAACCCGTAAGCGCATGCTGGACCGAAAGCGCACAACGGAAAATCCGTCCCGGATGCAACCCGTAAGCGCATGCTGGACCGAAAGCGCACAACGGAAAATCCGTCCCGGATGCAACCCGTAAGCGCATGCTGGACCGGAAGCGCACAACGGAAAATCCGTCCCGGATGCAACCCGTAAACGCATGCTGGACCGAAAGCGCACAACGGAAAATCCGTCCCGGATGCAACCCGTAAGCGCATGCTGGACCGAAAGCGCACAACGGAAAATCCGTCCCGGATGCAACCCGTAAGCGCATGCTGGACCGAAAGCGCACAACGGAAAATCCGTCCCTTCCCTAACGATTACTCATCTTCTCTTCTTCTTTTCATCATTTGTATCTGGAGTGGGCGATCGGTCTGGCAGAGCAACACAACACAAAAGTCCAACTTCCAAAATTAGAAACTTTCCTTTGTTGAGATCCTTCCATCAAGAGCTGAAGGAGATGAAGGAGGTCGCCCAACGAGAGAGAGAATAACTTTCATATGGCCTACAGTGATTCCCTAATTCAACTTCACACATTCTTTTTCAGAAAGCAGCTCCATCTTTCCAGATGCATCGCTGACATAAATTCAACAGAGTTTTTCGCGTGTGTTTGATCATCAAAATGTTGGTTTTTAAACGGAGAGCATGCACATGCGGAATTGAAATTAAAATCTTTCTCATTGTTGGATTAAGGCATAGATGCGCAGGGTGTCCTATAAATACACTTGGAAAACCATACCCGGCTGTTCCTGCGGCCATTCAGAGTCGAAAATGTAGAATAGCGTTTTCCTTTGAGGCTTCGTTTTGGTGCTAGGGTGTTTTAAAATTTTCAGAAATATCCCGATATGGTTTTCCGAGTGCATTCACAGAGACCCAACAAGAGCTTACACAATAACTTACTTTCTCATATCAGTTGAAGTTGATTCATATGAGTGTACAGTCGAAATGTGGAATACGCTGTGTCCGTAATTTGGAAGAAGATTGGAGTTGAAAGCTCTCTCTGTGAGTCTTTCATCTCCAGATTTTGGAGATGCGAATTTACAACTCGAATTGCCAATGCCTGAATTAAATCCCTTTTATCAAAGATCGACTTTCCCGGCAGAAAACCGCAAATGTTTACGGGATACTTTGAGTCAAGATTGAAATACAAGTGAATAAGAGATATCGGGTGCACTGCGAAAAACTTTACAGGCAAATTACCACTCTTAAGTGACAATAGTCACGGCAAATTACCACCAAAAGTCGTAACATTTGACCACACTGAAATGGTAACATTTGACCACACTTTTCAACTGCCTTGTGGTAACAAATGGTGGCAGATTTCGAGGAAACTCAAAAATGGATTGGTGAAGTATTTTGAGGAATCTCTAGTGGATTGGTGACAGATAGATTTCGAGGAATCTCCAACGGATTGTTGACAGATTTCGAGGAATATCCAACGGATTGGTGACAGATTTCGAGGAATCTCCACTGGATTGGTGACAGATTTCGAGGAATCTCCACTGGATTGGTGACAGATTTCGAGGAATCTCCAACGGATTGGTGACAGATTTCGAGGAATCTCCAACGGATTGGCGACAGATTTCGAGGAATCTCCAACGAATTGGTGACAGATTTCGAGGAATACCCAACGAATTGGTGACAGATAACGATGAATATCCACTGGATTGGTGACAGATTTCGATGAATCTCCAACGGATTGGTGACAGATTTCGAGGAATCTCCAACGCGTTGGTGACATATTTCGAGGAATCTCAAACGAATTGGTAACAAATATCGAGGAATCTCCACTGGTTTTATGACAGATTTCGAGTAATCTCCGACGAATTGTAGGCAATATCTTGGTGTTGCTTTCACATTATAAGTCATCTTTTGGTGGCATTGTTGATGAAAATAGTGGAAAACTACCAACAATTTAGTGTTGTGGTTAATTTTTGGCACTAAATTTTGGCGTTGTGCCATGTCATCAGCAGCGAGCATAAAAAATACGTTGGATCCTGTGAGTGGTCGAATCCTGAAACATCTGAAGAAAATAGCTGTCGAGTTTTTGTTTTTATTTCTGAAAGAAAGCTACGGAGAACATTTTAACGAAACGCCCTGTACTGGCTGCATTTTCTGAGAAACTGGAAAAGATTAAAAAGGACCCTGTTTTTGGCGGAAGGATGGTAAAGGATGGAAGATCTGTCTGCAAGACATCAAAGGGTATGCGAAGGAGCTTTCTTCCTGTCGTGTTTAATAAACAGAGTATTAGTCGCAGGCCGAATCAAGAAAGATGAAAGGGGTATCATTGTCTATGGAGGTGCATGTGGTGTATGTCTGTACACGCAAAAATCAATTTTGTTCGCTTATATTTTACCTTAAAAGGACCTCTTTCAAAGATATCTGGTTTAAAATGCTCCTATTTCGCCGTTCACTTCGCTTTTGGTCTTCTGCGACAACATGGTTGCACCCCACAAAAACTGCGACATGGCAACAAAGTAATCACCCAAATCGAACAAAATAGTTTTCTTCACTGTACGAGCTCACCTCAGCTTGGACAATCTTCGTTTACACAGGAGCCTACCTATGGAGCGGGCTGCTAGCCCGTCGCTTTGAGCGAAAAATAAAGTTATAACAGGCATCTTGCGAATACCAGGAAGTACTTTTTATGAAAACCTGCACTTTTGAAAAGACAAAATAAATATTTGTTCATCCCACTGGAAATGCTACAGGTTCCAGTGTTCGTACCACACAACTTTCTAATAATTGTCATTGACCTCTACCTGACCTAACAAAGGAATCCTTGGTAATACCCAAGTTTAATAATATTTCTTTGTCCTCAGCTCACAACGAAAAACTTGACAGACGGAGAGCTCATTTTGAGAATCATCCCCTGTAAAGACAAACGGCCGCATTCCCAATTGCAGCTCACCCTCGGGTTAACTCAACAGCCAATTAAATGGACAGATTGTGTTTCGAAATTTTCATTTCTATGCACAATGCTTATTCCGTTTCCAGTGCTGCATTGAATGATGTGTAATGCGTCTGTTGAATTGGCTGATTGAGTTGATCCTTAGGGTGAGTTGCAATGCGGAGAAAGGCTGCAGACCTTTTTATGTATGATTTTAAAATATCCTTAATGTGTAGGTAGCAAAGGTAAATTTATATTTACCTAGGTAGGCAATTAATATTATTTTGATTTCAGTAACTCTCATATTTGTAATATTCTTTTAGCATTTCATTTAGATTGAAAAGTATTTAAACCCTGATGTCGCCTGGATAGCGTCCGGATTGCCCATAGAGCTGTGAATATGTGTGCTCCTAACTACGAGTACAAGAAACGAAAAGCTGTGCCCTAACAGGGCTAGGTTAGGAACGTTTTCACTTGTGCCCAACGCGATGATGATACTCAGTACTCCGCGTGTGATGCGCTAAAACCTCATTGACGTCATTCGTAACGTCACTTAACATCATTATTGCTCTCCAGATTGGAAAACGAGCAAGTCGTCTTGTGACCACAATGCAAGAACATGTGATTCCTAATAACGGCATTCTTAACGTCATTCCTAACGTCATTCCCAACGTCATTCTTCATGACGTTATTCTTACTCTTCGGATTGGAGATATGGGTAGATATTATAGTTATCTTGTGAACCGCTGCTAAAACATGTGATGCCTATAATAACGCCATTCATGACGTCATTCCTAACGCCATTAATAACGCCATTCTTGCTCCACTCACTGGAGATACGAGCAAACATTTATGTGTCGTGTGAACCAAAATGCCAAAACACCAGCGAAGTTTAAGCCTTCAAAAAGCAAGAGCCAGCCATCAACGTGATTGGAAAGCCCCGACAATGATTGGAATGCCACCTGCCGTTGTCACAGGAGAGATGGTCTTCATGACCGTCCTTCGTGGAATTCAGCCTTGCAGGAACGCGAATGGTGCCGTAAGCATGCGGTAGCGTGTGTGAGTAACAGGAGGAGTGTGTGTGTGTGCGAGTGACCGCCGGCACACAATGCGTCACAAACATCGCTGGAAAAGTGTTGAAAATTCGTCTAAATGTGAATCGTCCGGTGCTTCAAGCTTTGCGCTGACAGTGCTAAACGGTGTGGCGTTTTTTCTCGGCCTTGTGATCATGTGCCATCCGATCGAAAGTACAGAGCCGTCCAGCACCGAGGGCCCTCAAAGGTCCAACTCCTTAAAGTACAGCGAGCGAACGGTGACCACCTCCTTTGGAAAACTCCAAGGCATAATCATACAGCCGAACTCACATGAGTTGAAGCCTGTGGAAGCCTTCCTCGGCGTGCCATACGCGGCGCCACCGGTCAGGGATCTCAGATACATGCCGCCCATAACTCCAACAGCCTGGGAGGGCACGAAGCTTGCCGACTCCTTTGGGCCTGTCTGTCCACAACGCCATCCAGATATAACCAACCAGGCTACGGCCCTTTTGAATATGCCTCTTGGGAGGTTCCACTACCTCCAGAGATTGCTGCCATTGTTGGTGAACCAAAGCGAAGATTGCCTCTATTTAAACATCTACATGCCATTAGCTGAATGGAGTGAAGCCCAAGGAAAAGGTACGCCTAAAATTGCTCACTTGCTTACTTTTAAATTAACTCAATTGATTGAATTCATTGGTTGAAATTGGATAAGTCAACTGCCCATTGCAATTCACCCTCAGGTTCAACTCAATAGAGCCAATTCTATAGACGGATGCATTTTTCAATGCAACAATGGAAAAGGAATAAGCGTTGTGCATTTAGAAATGAAATTTCCGCAACACAAATCTATCCATTGAATTGGCTCTATTGACTATCGAGTTGAACCTTAGGGTAAGTTGTAATGGGGAATACGGCCGAATGTTTCTTACAGGAGAATTAAGGATGCTCTTGAGAACTCCACGACCGATGAGATATAGGATTTCCACCATTCGCTGAATGCAATACAAAAATGATTTTTTCCGAAACTCGTATGAAATGGATCCTTATTGGGTTTTCTGACTGTTGTACGAAACCATAACTACTATGCCACATGTGTGAAAACCCATTTAAAGTTAAATGGAAAGGACTATGATTCGTTGGTTTCCAAATTACTTAATTGACTCTCAGAAAAGCCTAAATCTCCGACCCAACTCATGCATCATTCTCCCATCATCGAAAATGAATAATTGAGGTTTCCATCAGAGGCCGGAGAGATCTATTTATTTATTTATTTATTTATAAAACAATTACAGCTCACAAAATGACTTAGTGAGTCGGGCTTGAAGACACAAGCATAGTAAAAAAAAAAAGTCAATGCAATGGTAAAAACAATTGACAGACAACGGAACAAATTATTCAATTTCAATGCAGTGAAACGTGTGTATTGTGTAATGGTACGGCAGAATTCTTTTGGAAATAGTTTTAACAACAATTGGTGATGTGGCTGGTAGGGCGTTCCATTCCCTTATTGTCCTGGGAAAAAAGGAATTGTAATAGTCATTACGGTATATGAATGGCACAGTGAAATGAAAGACCGTTGTCTGTCCTTCTTTGGGGGAGGCGAATAGAAAACCTTGAAGGGACACAAATTTTGTAGTCGCCTATTAAGATTTTTGCAAAGAACTTTAAGCGCTTTTCTTTCCTGCGCTCAGCGAGCGGAGGCAAATTTAGCTCGCCAAGAATGCTAGTGATGCTGCTGGAACGCAGGAAATTGCCAGAAATAAATCTTGCTGCCCGTCTCTGAACTCTCTCTAGGGATTCGATATGAACTATTTTGAATGGATCCCACACCACACTGGCGTATTCAAGAATTGGCAGAACAAGGGTGGAATAAGCTTTGTGTTTAGCATCTGCAGAAGCAAGAACCAGATTGCGTCGAATTAAACCCAAAATTTTTTGAGATTTCGCTGTGATGTAATTGACATGAGATTCCAGAACAAGTTTTCTTGCAGTATCACTCCCAGGTACTTAAAAGTAGTTTCCTTTGTAATGTATTCCAGGTTAATGGTGTACGACGTGGATGAAGAGCCCCAAGGATCATTAACTTTCGAACGCTGAAAGCGTACAAAAGCGCATTTGCTGGTGTTGATTTTCATTCCCCAAGTCTCGCACCATTTGTTAAGCACATTGAGATCAGCTTGCAAGGCAGTTATATCCAAGGATGATTTTACAGGCTGGTACACCACCAGATCATCTGCAAACAATCTGATTTTGCACTTGGTCCCCTCAGTGATGTCATTAATATACAGCAAAAAAAGCAATGGGCCTAAGACACTTCCCTGTGGAAGAGTTAGGATACACTTGCGAGGAAATGGACCCGACCATCCCACTTGAGGATAGAAGACCGTCCACTCAGGTAGGAGGATAGGAGCTGTACAAACTGCAGAGGAAGTTTGAACAGATGCAATTTACGAAGGAGTAAATGATGAGGAATTGTGTCAAAAGCCTTATTAAAATCAATGAAAATTGCATGCACTGGTAATTTGTTTTGAAAAGCTTCTGCAATGTCATGTACAAATTCAATCAGCTGGGTTTCGCACGACAGACCTTTCCGGAATCCATGCTGATGCGGGCTAAGGATGGAGTTTTCATTCACAAAGGTAGTTAGCATCTGTACAAAGATTTTTTCGAAAAGTTTCGCTCCACTTGGAAGAATAGAAATTGGACGGTAGTTGGTGACATTTTGAGATGGTCCTTTTTTCGGAATTGGGACCACGATGGCTCTTTTCCAAGTTTCGGGAAAATAACATGTGCGAAAAATTGTGTTAAAAAGCGTAAAATAATAGAATGATAGCTCAAAGGCAAGCATCTTGATGAAACGGTTGGGAATACCATCACTGCCAGGTGAGTTTTTGTTCGCTAGGCTACAAATTGCTTTAAAAACTGAAATACGGTCACAAAAATAAAATTCACTTCGAGATGATACGGAAGTTTGCGAAACAGTATAACCATTGGGTGGAGGAGCAGCTTGACTATGAACGGAAGAAAAAAGTGCTGCAAAGCTTCTGGAAATGTCTTCGTGATCGCATAATATGTCTCCATTCGCTGAAATGACAGAGGCTCCCATCCCTGAAGCCCTGGATCTCTTCGAGCGAATAAACTTCCAAAATGTTTTTGAAAACGGAGTTGAGATGGCTTTCTTAATATAAGACGAAAAGAGATTTTTGTTCAAGAGGCGAACTGCTTCCTTTACTTGAGAAAGCTGGGCAAGTAAAATTTCCCCTTTAACCTTGGAGTATCTCGCTGATAGCTTGCGTTTTTTGCGGAAGAGAGTCTTTAATTTATGATTTACCCAAGGGAAGTCTTTATTAATTTTGCTTGAAATTGTCGGTAGGAAGCTTAGCGCTTGTTTCAGAAGGACGAGAAGCATGTGACATTGCTCGTTGGAGCCAAGCGCGGAAGAGTTAGCAAACTCTGTAAAAGATATTTCCAACAATTTTTTGATGTTTGTCCAATCAGCATTGCGAAAATCAATTGTCATTTTGCTCGTTGTAGGCGTCGAAACTATTGAGAGATCGCTAACAACCATGCGACCTAAAATAGCAAGGTGGTCCGAGATACCGTCAATCGTGTTTATTGCCAATTTAGGGAACTCAAAATTGGAGAAAATTAAGTCTAGAGTACTTGACAACCCGCTTGAGGAAACTCTAGTTGGTTCATGAACAAGCTGCGTCAACGCAAAATTTTCAACACATTCAATGAAAGCAGATTCAACTGTCGAAGCGTTAACGTAATTGATCTTGCACCAATTGACACGGGGCAAATTAAAATCGCCAGCTAAGATTAAATTTTGATCAGGCAAAGTGGAAAACAAAGTTGTGAGAACACCCTGAAAATGCGACACAGCAGAAAGCCCAACTGGGGGGCGCAAAATATGCACAGCAGATTAACTATTAAGATTACCATTTTTTAAGAATTTGAAATTTATATCCTCAAATAAAGAAGATCTGCACCGGGAATGGATTCTCCGTGGGGATGGTCTAATCGTGGAAAACGTTCTCCAGTTGACCGATTCCAAATCGATGTTTTATTTCTTGGGTTTTTGGTTTTTGGGTTTTTGTTCTTGTTTTTTTGGGTTTTAGTTTTTGGTTTTTGGTTTTTGGTTCTTGGGTTTTGGTTATTGTTTTTTGCTTTTTGGTTTTTGGTATTTGGTTTTTTGTTTTTGTTTGTTTTTGTTTTTTTGCGTTTTAGTTTTTCGTTTTTGATTTTGGTTTTTGGTTTTTGGTTTTTGGTTTCTGGCTGATGATATTGCCTGGCTGGGTGAAAAGGAGGCTGATATGCGGATGCTAATGAGTGAGACATTCAGATTTGGAGCAGAAAAGGGATGGTTGTTTAGCGAAGAAAAAACAAAGGTCGTGAATTTCTCTGGCAATTGGGAGGGCGCAGGTGGCCTGGTTGTTGGGGATCGGGACATTGAGAGGGTGGGACGCTATAAATACCTGGGTGTGGAGCTTTCAGACACAGAGGATTATCTAGCAACATTCAAGCAAGGGCTTGGCAAAGGCAAGGAGGTTAGGTGGAGTGACGAAAAGTATGGGTAAGTGGGCATTGTGTCGTCCAGAAATGATGGGATGGATGTTGAAAGGTGCTGTGGTGCCAGCTCTGACATATGGTCAGGAGGTATTATGTTTGGGAGCGGGGGTTGGAGGCCTTTTGAACAGTGTCCAGAGAGATGTTGGCTTGAGGGCCATGGGAGGAAAGAGGCTGCTAGCTCAAGCTGGGTTGGATGGAGAGTGGGCATGTGCAAGTTTTGAGGTGAGAAGGTAGAGCTAAGATTGGGTATTGGCAAGGCAATACATGGATCGGGACCGGTTTGCGAAGAAGGTTTTCATGTATGTGCTGGCAATGAGAAGTGGAACATCATGGCAAAAACGGATTAGTCAAATTGAAAGGTGGAAGGGCACATCAGTGTGGGGCAGGTACATGGATCAGGAATCTGAGAAGGATTGTGTACGCAGAGAAAGGAGAGAGATTGAACAGGAGCAGTGGCATCGGTGGAGAAGGGAAGTGTCACAAAAAAGCTCACTGACTGGGTATTCTGCAAAGGTATCGATGTTGCCAGGATATCATTTATTTCCCCCGAACGTTTGTGATTGGAGGAAATTTTGTTCTCTTAGCCAGCAAATCATTGAGAGTTGGCTCCTATGATGACGCTCGACATTTCTGATCTGCAGCTTTTTCTCCTGGTCTCTGGCGTTTCGTGCCTCCTTGAACTTGTCATGCACACTTGGATGCGTGCGAAGATGTTTTTCCTTTGCGGAGGTTTTTGCGTCGTTCGTCTTTGGAAAAAGAAAAACCTTCTTACAAGTGTTGCATCGGGAGCATTGTTCACCAGACGTGAAAAAGTCCCAGATTGCGCTTCGCCGTGATTTTTTTTGACTTTGAAGAACAATACAATAAGTCAGAAACTGCATAGCTATAGAATAACATGGTTAGTCGGATTAGCGCGGTCTCTCTCGTTCTTTTTGCTTTTCTTTGCGGAATCCAAAATGGCCGCTCCGCGGAGGGAAAATCGAATCCACACGTACCAACAAATGTACTTGTGCAGGCATTAGATGGCCTTTTGGCGGGGTTTTCGCAAAATATGCAGCCGATGATAAATATTTTCGAAATAATATTGTCAA
>JASGXE010022252.1:0-11881 GCA_030068105.1 Sinentomon sp. SZTP_YWyxl
GAGTTTTCAAAAAGGGCCAAAATTTGGTGAAAAATTCATGCGTGAGCTAGTTTTTTGATATCAACTTTACTTCATTGGTGTTTCACAGCTGAAGTCTTGCACAGGAATATGACAGGCAAATTTTGTGGAGGAGGTGGTGTGGGGGTCAGGAAAGCGAAAAATGCATGATTTTTGGACTTAATACTTTTGATATCACCAAATACTTGTCCGTTTTTGCTGATTCCATTTGCCACAATTGTGGCTTTATTGGTTGAAGAGCCATCATAATACATGTGCAGCACTCTTTTTCATTTTCTTCGAAAAATCATTTTCTTCGAAAAATCCCCAAAATTGAAGGTCCGTTCTTACACACATCGCTTGCACTTTTTTGACATTTTATGAACGTTTGATTGCTTTTGACTCAGGAGGGCACCAGCTGAATTTGTTCTGCCTGGAGAGATCTTTTGAGAAACCTCTCGTGAACATCTTTTTGGAAATATAATATCTTTTTGAAAGCATACCATGTTATCATAGATATGAAGCAGCTAATTAATCATTTGGTATTGACCAACCACACGCGATGTCCACGCCAACTCATCTCTAGTCTCTTCATCCAGACAGCAGCATCTTTCTTTTTTGTTCTTGCTTCATTTCCCCGAATTTCTTCTCCGGCATGTTGTGATGGTACGGCTGATGGCTACGGTGTGGTGCAGGAGACATCTCCTGCACCAATTCCAACTCATGGTTGTGCTACAAAGGCAACAGTTGCTGTCAGTTCGGCTTCAACCTGCTGTTTGATTTGCCCCGCTCAGGCTGGTGACATCCGTGATTCTGACTGCTGCCACACCCTCTTGTGCAGGAGATTGCAGTTTTGTTGATGCAGAGCAGACCATTCAATCAAAGGATGTGTTTGCTTTTGCTCCATTGCCAAAAATTTTCCCATCCAAAATGATATGGCTACGTGATCAGTTAAAAGAGTCTACGTACCATCTCCCTAAATTTAGAAAACACCGTAACGTTTAAAAGAGGTGGAGGAACTGTGCAGCATTTAAGGGGGGGTCCAAGTCCAACGGCAAACTTTTTTGTTTGTAATCCGATTTTGCTCAAATTTTAACCGCAAGTGGGGGTCATCAACAGCAGGTTCCTTGCCAAATTTGAGCACTCTAGCTCCAAGGGTTGACCCACAGTGCCCATCGGAAGGTGTAATTAGTACCGCTTGCATTGCCCCATGCTCAGAGTAAACGCATCATGATTACACTGTCAAAATTTGGATTCTGGGTCAAAAGAACCAAACAAAACTTCTGATGGGGCCAGTTTTTTCATTTTCTTCCTTGCTCGGGTCTTACCGATGCTTTTGTAGCACACCGCTTGAAGAGCGGTAAATTTTCTACCTTTTCCCTTTGGTTATTTGAAATAACTTGAGAATGGAAGAAAGAATTGAAAATCGGAGCCCATCAAAAGTTTCCTTGCACTTTTCCACATATGGTTGCCAAATTTCAATGTTCTAGCTTGCAAATTGACAGAGATACACGGGTCGGATGGCAAGAAAATGTGAACCGGAGACAAATCGACTTAAAGTTGAACTCGATTCCGTCAAAAGTGCTAATCGGTAGGCCTAGTCTAAAATTTCTTCAGTAGTGGCTTCGCACATTCCTTAATAACTTTTGAACCAGGTGAGATAATTTAAAATGGTTTTCGCCACTGTTTTCAGCAGATTCCACACTATCTGATTGGCTGAAAATCTAAAATTGGCCAAAAAATCAGATTTCTCCAAAAAAAGACTTGGACCCCCCTTAACATGGAGCCAGTGTGTCTTGAATGGGAAAAGTGAAAAAAACTCCCGCGCCATCTCCATTCACTTCAATGAAGCGAGCTGTTTGCCATTTTGGAGATTCTAAAAATCGCCGTCAGAGCGCAGTGTTGGCATTATCATTCCTGCTCGTTTGGAATTTGGATGGAGAGCAGAGAACAGAAGCGGAGGTGGATTCCCTTTTCTTGGAGTTTGTGTCTTGTCTCTTGCGTTGTTGCTCTCGTCCACGTCGTGTGACATGTTCTGGCTGCTCAGCTCTCGACTTTGTGAGTGCTTTTTCTCATAGTGTGACTTCTTGTTGCATTGGGCTGCACGTGGCTGTTTCGAACTTCGAACAAGTTGACGCTTTTTGGTGGTGAAAGAACTTTCAGCATCATGCCAAACAAAACGTGCTTCGTCCCTGGCCGGGCTGCGACTCAGGCTATAATTCGCAACCCATCAAACCAAACGTCACATGTTCATCGTCAGGGATGGGCAAGGTAGGGTACCTTAGAGGGGGGTAAAGAGGTCTACGACGGGGGGGGGGGTAGGGCACCGAAAGTGCAGGGGGTCTGGGGGCGGCACCCCCCAGCATGGGGGGTCTGGGGGGCTGCAGCTTTTTGAAAAATTAGGGGTCCTCAATGCCATTTACGACATTTCAGGTCCTTTTTCTCTTGTCCTGGAGGGTTTGCAGTCGCAATAGATGGAGCAAGGAAATAACTGTCAGACACGACTTTCTGGATGAGTTTTTTTTCATTTTACCATTTTCTGTATTTTCTGTAAATCAAAACAGAAAGTACAAAAGAAACAGAATGTAGCTATTGAAGTCCTGGGGTGTGCAGGGCACACACCAGGACTTCGGCCAAGGGTCCCCTCGGAAAAAGGCTAGGGGGTAACATCGGCCGAAGGTCGAGGTTACCCCCCCCTAGCCTTTTCCGGCAGGGGAATCAAGACAGGAATTACAAAAGAAACAGAATGTTGCTATTGAAGTCCTTCCTGGTGTGTGCAGGACACACGAGGACTTTGGCCAAAGGTACCCTTGGAGAAAGGCTAGGGGGTAACCTGAGCCAAAGGCCGAGGTTACCCCCCCTGGCCTTTTTCCGGCAGGGGAATCAAAAAGGAAGTAGGTAGGTACAAAAGAAACAGAATGTTGCTATTGAAGTCCTTCCTGGTGTGTGCAGGACACACGTGGACTTTGGCCAAAGGTACCCTTGGAGAAAGGCTAGGGGGTAACCTGAGCCAAAGGCCGAGGTTACCCCCCCCCTGGCCTTTTTCCGGCAGGGGAATCAAAAAGGAAGTAGGTAGGTACAAAAGAAACAGAATGTTGCTATTGAAGTCCTTCCTGGTGTGTGCAGGGCACACACCAGGAAGGACTTTGACAGCAACATTCTAGTGTGGGGGGTAGGGGGGGTAACCTCGGCCAAAGGCAGAGGTTACCCCCCCCTAGCCTTTTTCCCGGCAGTGGGATCAAAACAAAAGTACAAAGAAACAATGTTGCTCCTATTGAAGTCCTGGTGTGTGCCCTGCACACACACCAGGACTCTTTTCCCACCTTTTTCCGACGGTACCCTTGGCCTTCGGCCAAGGGTACCGTCGGAAAAAGGCTTGGGGGGGTAACCTAGGCCGAAGGCCAGGGGGGGTAACCCCCCCACCCCCCCCCCCTATGCCCAACCCTGTTCATCGTGCCGACAGATCCTGAAAGACTCAGTTTGTGGCAGCGGGCCATTCCGAGAAGTGACCGTCAATTGACACGCAACGATGTGGTTTGCGAGTTACATTTCCCAGCAACTTTGGACACGAGGGTTTTCGTGTATCTTTAACCGCTAAGTTCAACCAAGATCCATTCGAGAGGCATTTTGGACCAGTGATTAAAGTGTCCGGAAAAAAGGGCCGGAACGCAAACTCGCAAAAAGGGCATGTCAACAACATTTTAGGGCACACAGGGTCGTCATTTCAGGTTTACACAGACCGGGGGCTTGTCGCGTCAAAAAGACTGGGCGCAGCCCAGGCGGGGGGTCTGGTGGATGAGCCCCGCAGCAATCGGAGTCTGGGGCAGAGCCCCAGCGGGGTTCCAAGGGGCAGGGCGGTGGCGGAGCCCCCAGAAGCTGAAGGATTTTTGAAATTTTGGGCTTCATTTTGGAGGCAAAATTGGTGTTCCAGAGGCAAAATTTCCAACCAGGGCAAGAGAGCCGTGGTGGGGAATTTGTCAACTGGGAGGCCGATGTCCCCCAAAAAGAGTCTCTCTCAACGGTGGTGTCGCATGAGCCACAGCGGACGACGAAATCGAAAGTGGAGCCCTGGTCCAATCAGTGCTGCAGTTCTGGAATCCCAGTAAAATTTGTCCAATCAAAAATTGGACCAATTTGGACAAATTGGACCAATTCTTCCAGCTTCTGTTGTTCGCAAAGCGAAACGCAAAATAAGTTATTGTGCCTTTCTTTAATCCAGTCAAATTGATAATTTTGCAGAAAGATCACACGTATTTTTATTGACTCAGGATAGATCTACTGGGAATCCCAAGGTGGCCAAAGTTGACCTTTATGTCATATTTTTTCATTGTTTTCTTCGTTTTTCATTGTGTTCTCCAAGCCTCCACTTTGCATGAAAAGCAACGCTCCATTTTTTTATCTCAAGAAATAAAAGGATGCACTGCTCAAGTTCGTAGAACTGCTACAATTTTTCGTGCCAACTCTGTGTCAAATTTTCGCGCGAATTGCGGAAATCGGTTTTGCGTTGGTTTTTCACCAACGCATTTTTTTGCGGGGATAACACAGGAAACAAAGTGAATTTCCCGATTTTGGTGAATTGGTTGCATTTCATTGCCTCACATCTTGCGCCATAATTTTTTTCCAATTCGTTGTGCGCCACAATCTTGTGCCACATCTCGTGTCATATGTGCGTCTGAATGATGAATCTTCGAGCCTTTATGTCGTGTGCATCTCATTGGCTCGCATCTTGTGTGCCACATCTTGTGCGATATCTTGTGCTGTACTTGAACCCCCTATTGGGTGCCACAATCTGGCACCAGGCCTCGTGCAACATCTTGTGTCAAAAATGAGGCACAATAAATTTCACTGCCCGCAGCACTGATCCTGCATTTTTTGAAACGACTATCGACGTCACTGCCATCTAGCGGATTTTTTCGGTATTACTTTTCGGGAAACAGTCTCGATGCCAAGTTTTTTCACTTTAAACATTCAAGGCACTCTGATGGAGCCAAATGGGGCTAAATGAGACCAAAATCTGTGTTGCTGGATTGCGGCGTTTAAGGGGGGGCCACCTGAAATCGCAAACTTTTTTATTTGCTCCCCGATTTTGTTCAAATTTTGCCAACTGTTTGGGGGTCCATTGACCAACTTCTGACAAAATTTGAACCTTATCTTAAATGGTTTAGGTACAGTGGTCATTTATGTGTAAAAATGGATCGATCTTCGACCCGTGTTCCGGTATTAACCCATGAAGTTTGAAAGATCAAATTTTTGGGTTAAGTACTGAAATGCAATTCAAAACTTTTGACAGGGCCGGATTTTTGATTTTTTGTAATGCGGCTGAACTGCGCATGCATTTTGACCATTCTCCGCCAAAAGCGTAAAAGATCTACGCTTTTCTGGAATGGCATTGAAATAACTTGAAATTGAGAGGCAAATTGAAAAATCCGGACCTGTCAATCGATTTGTAACACCTCTTTACATAAGTTTGTCAAATTTCAGCCTTCTAGCATAAACAACGGCCAAGATAGAAGGGTCAGAAGGTTACTGGGAGTGAAAAAATCCAAAAGCGGTAAAAATACATTTGAAAATATGTGATATTTTCTGAAATGCTGAAAAACATGGAACGTATTTGGATCGAATACTGAAATTTGCTCTTGTGAAGCCATTTCTCAACGGATTTTGATGATTTTTGGACCAAAATGCTCAGAAAACATAAAAGTATCATGGTAAAAGCATTTGCAAAGATGAGAAATTTTCCTATTTTTTCACCTTTTGTGAGGTGGACCCCCCTTAAAGGAGGTGTCCGCTACGAAAGACATGCAAATGAATGGCGGACCCGCTGTGCGATGCCCACAGAAAGTTAAATTTCTCCTGAACAACGGTTTTTGATGCCGTTCACTGATCCCAACCTTTTTTCGGGTAGAACGCTGCAATCTCAACTATCTGATACGAGACGACTTCAAGCTGATCTGAGTGATGTTGAAAATTGGTGCAGATCCTCCGGCATGAGGCTTAATGTTGATAAATGTGTTTTGTTATCCTTTACTAACAAGTCTAATCCTGTTGTTGGTAAATATTTTTTGTCAAATGTTGAATTGCCCTTCTCAGATAGTACGGTATACTTAGGAGTTACCTTCTCAAAGACATTGGATTGGGGTAAGCATGTTGATAAGATAGTAAACAAAGCAAATTCAGCATTGTATTTTGTTAGAAGGGTCTTCCACAGAGCGAGTAGAGTGGTGAAGGAAAAAGTCTACCTTGCACATCCGATCCCTTCCGAGTATCATCAGCTGCCTGGGACCCGTATCACCTGATACATGCAGAAAAACTGGAGGGAGTCCAAAGAACAGCACTCGCTTTGCGACTGGATGCTACTCTTTCCCCAGCAGCATCACATCTTTGTTATCTGACTTAGGATGGTCTTCGCTATCCAAACGTAGAGCAACCCAAGACTGGTTGGGCTGTTTCACTGCCTTAATAACGTTGGCGGATGGTCAGACCTAAAAGAATATCTGTTCCCCCCTAACTACGTGGGCAGGCATGATCACAATTTTAAACTCCGGTCAAAGATTGCCCGCAGAGATGTGGGGAAGTATTCTTTTGTGTGTAGGACAGTAAGGGAATGGAATGCTGTGAGCCCTGTGGTCTTTGGCAATGCTCGTGATATAAGTGCTGACACGTTTAAGAGAAATATTATGCAGAGGACGAATTAATCTAGTTTTTATCCTGTCTGGATAAATTACACGTTGTTTTGATTCAAGTTGTCTTTGCGTCACACAATGACAATTCCTTCTGGTTGCTATTGTTTGTGCTATCCACATTGTAATTTGCGCAGGAGAAGTCCATGCAAATTAAAACTAATAATAATAATCATTTGAGGAGTGCTCAAGTTTCGGAGTTATGAAATTCCAGGTTCCTGACAGGTATTTTCAAAGATTGTGCAATGTTTCCATCACAAATGGTTTCGACATGCGGAAGAATAGTAGAGGAGGCCTTACGCTTTCCAAAAATACCAAAATCATTGAATTTGAACACCATTCGACAATTTTATTGACAAGAGAAAACACACAACATCGTTTTGTTTTCGAGCGGGGAAGAGGCCGTGATTCCCACGGATTTTCAGGGAGGTGCAGCCTCTTCCCAGCTCAAAAACAAAACGATGCTGATTTCCTCAAATGTTCCTTAAATGATCCTCAAATGTTCCTCAAATGATTGCAGAGCTTTACCCGAAAAAAGGTTGGGATCATTATACATGTGTAAAAGTGCTGATTTTTAAGGGGGATATAAACCCCGACGGGTCGACTTTTTTGTTTGTGAACCAATTTTGCTGAAATTTTAGAGGAAGTTCAGGCAATATAACAGTAACTCTTCTGCAAAATTTCATCACAATTGGACTGTTAGTTTAGGAATAACAGCTATTTTTGTATCGATTATAGCGCTAACTTTTTTGTCATATTGTGAAGCTGCAGTGGGATGCAGAGCAATTTTACAAGTCATTTCTGGATCAAAAATGGCTCAAAATTGGAGCTGTGGAATCAGATTTTTAATTTTTGCTTGCAAATGCTTTTATTTTTAGGAAATTCAAGTTGCGATAGACTTTTAGCAAAAAATCGGCAAAATTTGCGACGAAAAGACCATATCTCTTGACCTGGCAAAAAATCAAAATTCTGGTCCCACAGCTCCAATTCTGTGAGTTTTTTACATATGTGTGAGAAATTTGAAGTCTGTATCTCTGCAAATGGCTGAGAAAATGCAACCGAAAGTTTTTTCACTTAGCGGAAAGTAGAAATAGGAGAAAAACACATTTGAATTTGAACAATATTTAGATATCTAACCAAGGTGGAAAGAGATGAAAATAAAATTATATTGTTAGACAACTGAAGTGATAGATATTGAATATCTGACACTTCTATTGGATTTAGAAAGCCAATTGCTGATAGACATCCAAATTCATTCTTCTGGTCAAAAGAACATTCAAAAAGGAGCAAAAATTGTGCTTTCGCCAATAAAAAAGGCTTGGCGCTACACTAAAGTTGTGCCGCAAAATGCAGCATTGTGAAAAAACCAAGTGAGATAGACAAAAACCGATTTGATTTTCTGAAAGAGGACACTTTGAAGTATAAATTGAAGTGAAAAATGAAATTCGTGATTTTTTCTCAAAAATCACCATTTTCAGGGTTTATATCCCCCTTAAGCTTTGTACCATAGGCAACTACATCAAAATCCGTCTTTCAGGAGATATGGAATCAGGTGTGCATCCTGGACTGTGAAGTATGATGTGAAAATGGCAAGCACACAATTATTGATAACCTCTCCTTTCTCCCGTTTGCTTTTTCAGTGGCTGGTGGTGTTTTCCAGAACTCAGTCTACGGGATGGCAGCAAAACTGCCATTCAAATACACTGGCGCCGTTGTACTTGGCTCGGTAAGGAGGTCCATTGATCGATTGATGCTGGTTTTTTTTTTTTTGATTTATGTTTTGTTTCTTTCTTTGGTCACCAACCCAGAATCAAACGTGATTTTTGATGCTTGCCCTCAAAACTGAGTTGCTTTCCCATCCACCTCACTGGGCAGGGTATCTCGCTCTTCCAAAACTGAACTTTTGTCCACACGAAAGGTGATGTGTCACCATGTAAAGTGGGCTATTTTGTCAGACCAATTATTGCAGCATCAGACCCATCTATTGAGAGATCTGGTACACAAGTAAAGAGTTCAACCATCTATTGGGCAGTCAAAGGTGATTTTAAGTAGAATATCGTTGGTGGCCGGCATCCATAGCCAAAGAATACTGCCACCTATTGGGCTTTGCCGGAACAAAAAATTGCATCATGTCATAATGGATTTTCGAAGCTTTTGGAAATCGAATCCTTCGAAATTTGTGAAGCTGCTACTTTTTCTGCAAATTTGAAAATGTGCATTGTTTCCTTATTTTAACTAACTACTGAGTTTTTGGGAGGAATCGTTGTTGGAATTGGAAATGTTGATTTCCTTTCAGTAGAAATAGTAAAAAAAAAATGCAGTAGCACTTGGACATTTTCAAGATATTGATTTTTCTATGCTGATTTTCTTGATATATGTATTGGAGTCTGTGACAAGAAACATTCCGGATCTTCAAAAAATAATAAGTTATTCCAAATTAATTCATTTTCTCTGTGAAAATTTGCAGCGTTAAAATCTGTGAAATTATGTAAAATCTTGCTGAAAAAAAATTTCCTCTTAAAATCAGAGAAGCTGCTTTGTACTGCTTTTTAAGGCCCTATCAAAATCACGAATCACAATATAGAATTTTTGTGATGGGCTGCAATTTAAAATGCTCTGTACTGGTTTGTGCTTTACACACGAGACCAGGCCCAGGAGGCTTAGTTCACTGGTTCATGAGCTGGAAAAGTTAGAGTTGGGAAATTTTATGTCCACTAATCTCATGGTAGATGGGGCATTTTTTACCAAATCGCCTCAATTCATTATGACATCTTCAAAATCGTAATCAACAATGTGATTGGATTGGCTCTCACTCTTGCAGTCGACAGTTTTGGCTTCATCTGACAACGAATGGCTGAATGTCGATTCTGTAACAGCCAATTCATGCAGTATAAATATATTTGGCTGAAGTAGGGAGGGGATGGAGAGGGTTGTCCTTTCTCAGCCTCGTTCAGGCACCCCCACCGCCACTGCTGTCCCCACCACTGGAATCGAATAGAAGCATTGCACTTGTCTTGCATCTGTGGTCGAGAGGCCAATGATTTAGTCTGGTGATCCGAAGATCATGGGTTCAAACCATGCCTTCTCCAGATCTTTGATGGACATTGCCAACGGTAGGTACGAATACTGAAGAACGTCCAGTGTGCAGATGACATCAATGCATCCATTGAAGTCCCGGTAAAGATATCGGGCAGGTTAGGTACATCAACAGAGAATCCACATAGATAAAGCTGCCTTTTCAACATTTAATAATACGAATAAATTCGTGTCCTACCACAGACCTAGGTAGGCTGTGAGACAAGCCCAGCCGGACGAAGCAGATGATTCTTTGCACGAATTTGTTGTTTTTTCTCTTTTCAAAATGACTTTGAATGGTTTTGAACTCCTTTCCATTCTTATCAAAAGGTGTGTTTTGAGTTTGGGTTTCCACTCTCACCTCACCAGTCCTGTCTCATGTCTTGATGTTTTCTCAATTAGATTTTCATAAGGTATGTGCCTGCCAATTTTCTACAGTTAATTCCACAATTCACAATCCTTCTCTTTGAAACTGTTGTTCTTTTTTATTTTCGTTTCAGAACATAAGCGGCACATTCACGTCAGTTCTTGAAATAGTTTCGCAAGCAACTGCACCAAATCTTAGAACGGCAGCCATCTACTATTTCGTTACCGGTGTTTTTGTACTTCTGTTGTGTTTCGTAACTTATTTTGCCCTTCCATTCAATGTAAGTCATCTATCTTGTGCACTCCTTTGATATTGTCTGATTATGTATGTCATGTTTGCTTCACGTTTTCACATGAATACGTCAATATCATGCACAAAAATTGAAAATATTCCCTTGCAAGAGACCCGGACTAAAGCATTTTTCTCCCTCAGGTTTTTCTGTTTTGTTATGTTTGGGACAACATATTCCACCAGATTCCTTCAACGAAACCAAATTGAAGCAAATCTCCATTCAAATCTCAAAAAACACCTATCCACGGTTTTAAATTTGTTAATGTGACAAATTGTGTGTTTTATGAGAAGGGCTCATGTTGTCGATGTGAATTTGTGACTGGCAACACTTGGCAGCACTGCATGGAGCAGCATGAATGGTGAAAAAGGATAACCCCCATTTTTATCAAAGGTGAATTTGTTCCCTTTTTTATGTTCTGAAAGAAGCAGAAATGCAGACATGACAACAAACTCACACTTTCAAAAATGACAAACTCAAAAACTTAGATCGACAGACTTAGACCTTCTCAGAGAAAGTGCCACAAATGCTGTTGAGACTGCGTCGATTGTCATTTATGGCAAAGGAGGATTAACATTTGAGCGTCTTTTTTTTAAGCAAAGCCAATTATAAACGTTCAACTTTCAATCTGTATTCGAGAATTTGATCACCCTTTTCAGGTTAAGGTTAGAAGGGAACTACGTTTGCATTTGATCTGTTTTCTTTCATAACATTTTTACACGTTCTGCTTTTAAAGGCAACACCAAACCCCTCGTCACTTTGCAACCGCAAAATCTGAACGTTACGGGGTTTTAAACTGTGATTTTTAGTGTCCTTTCTGTTTTCACAAAAGTGGAACAAATTTCAGTGACCTTTCGTGAGAAAAATGGCCCCAATTGTTGTCAAACAACTTGCTGTTCTGGCAATTTCTCCTTGCTGACTTTGTGGCATCTTTGTGCTGTCGTAGACAAACTGCACTGTGTTTATTGGTTTCCGAAGGTTCACCTCTCATCCTTTATCGACAGGAAGAAGAGAAAATCTCCAATAGGTCATTCAGGAAGTTTTATTTTATTTCTTTTTGTGAGGGGGATCCAACCTTCGGATTGAGAATTTTGACCAAAAACATTTTTTTTTTTTTTGAGGGTTTTATGTTTTAAATCTCCCGAATTCAACAGTGAAAACCATTTTTTTCTTTTATTGGAATTGCTGTGACAGTCCGTCGAAGAAGAATTGTGCACTTTTTGACGGGATTTTTTTTGCTCCAGCTTGTGAAGTCATCTTCTCAAAACTATTTTTTGCCTTCGCACATTGAGAAAATTGCAAATTTTCATCCAAATCAAAAGCCAGAAAATTTCAAAAAAGAAAAATAATGGAATTTCAAAACAATGCAATTAATGCAAGTGACATTTTATGAAGGGCGTTCGGAAAGTTTTTGACATCACCCTGTGGTCCAGAAAGTCTTACGGCTATCAGATTTTGATTGGTTCAGGCTTC